>JBAKBP010021736.1:0-40118 GCA_037953745.1 Lithodes maja
CTCTCATTCGCTTTCAAAAGTGTGAATTTTTAAATTTACGATTATGATTATCTCTATCACGGCAATTAGTTTTCATTTATAATTATGATTAATCTGAGTGCCTTAGGTAGAATTGGGAAAGTGCAAGCACAGTCAATTTCTGCATAGGCAACCCCAGGACACCTACAGCACTCAAGGACATGAGAATAGGCAACCCCATAGGCAACCCCAGGACACCTACAGCACTCAAGGACATGAGAATAGGCAACCCCATAGGCAACCCCAGGACACCTACAGCACTCAAGGACATGAGAATAGGCAACCCATAGGCAACCCCAGGACACCTACAGCACTCAAGGACATGAGAATAGGCAACCCATAGGCAACCCAGGACACCTACAGCACTCAAGGACATGAGAATAGGCAACCCCATAGGCAACCCCAGGACACCTACAGCACTCAAGGACATGAGAATAGGCAACCCCAGGACAGCTACAGCACTCAAGGACATGAGATAGGCAACCCCATAGGCAACCCCAGGACACCTACAGCACTCAAGGACATGAAAATAGGCAACCCCATAGGCAACCCCAGGACACCTACAGCACTCAAGGACATGATAATAGGCAACCCCATAGGCAACCCCAGGACACCTACAGCACTCAAGGACATGAGAATAGGCAACCCCAGGACACCTACAGCACTCAAAGACATGAGGATAGGCAACCCCATAGGCAACCCCAGGACACCTACAGCACTCAAGGACATGAGGATAGGCAACCCCAGGACACCTACAGCACTCAAGGACATGAGGATAGGCAACCCCATAGGCAACCCCAGGACACCTACAGCACTCAAGGACATGAGGATAGGCAACCCCAGGACACCTACAGCACTCAAGGACATGAGGATAGGCAACCCCATAGGCAACCCAGGACACCTACAGCACTCAAGGACATGAGGATAGGCAACCCCATAGGCAACCCCAGGACACCTACAGCACTCAAGGACATGAGGATATAGTAGACCAAGAATAACATAAAAAAAAAAAAAAAAAACCTATATGTAAATAAGATGGCAGGGCATTTGAGGAAGAGTACATAATGTCTTCATAGTAATAATCAGTTGACATTAGCTACAGAATGGTATAGTACGAGTTTGGGAGGACAGTTCCGCAGTGTGAGGTATACATTTAGCCAGTGTCTCATGAGCGCTTTTTCCCGCAATTTTCGATGTATATTTGGAGGCTTTTCGCATTGAAATCGGAAACTAGACTTAAAGTAAAACAATATTAGGTGGCATAATTCTGATATAACTTAGATTTTAAAACTGCCAGACTACAATAATTGCTTGTAGTAATTGACGGAAAAAGCGCACGCGTGACACCGCCTGACCAGTCCAGTAAGAAGTATTGGGGTTACCGGGGGGGGGGGGGGGGGGGGGAGAGTCTTACAAGCTGATATGTTTCCTGGAGACAAATACTTCACACAAAGTAGAAAGTGGAGATAGCGGTGGGAAGAAACATAAGGCGTTAAGCTGGAGAGAGAGATATAGTGGGTGAAAAGAGGTTTATACGTGTCCTGGGAGACCAATCCTTTACACAGAGTAGAAGGTGAAGGTATTGACAACGGCACCTCGTATCTAATTTTCGAAGTGTTAGAGGGAAGAAGGGATGCTGGAGATAGAGGAAGGTGTTGGAGTGGCTTTGTTATGTGTGTTATTAGTCTGTGTACGGCGTCGAAGGGTGGAGATATTGGTAGAAAGAAGGATACGGGGTGTAGCTGGAGAGAGATTATGAAGGGTGGAAAGAGGTTGATCATTTTCCTAGAAGACCAATCCGTTACAAAGCGGATCTACTGCTTCATATACCTCTGAGAAAAAACTAAGCAAATTAGTAAGGCAAGAACGTCCATGATTCACTCAGGGACGTTCTTCTATCTATCTATCTATTGCCAGACGCCTTACTCCCCTTACGAGGGGTGGCCATACACAGAATGCCCCCAAGCGGACCTATTCCCTGTGAGAGGGACAACCCGAGCCAGTTTAGTGAAGGACTTACAGGATTGACCACTCAATTCAGGATCCGTCCGACTCCGAGGCCCTCTGTGTATCTTGTTAGCACTATTTTTCTACAGTGGTGTTCGGCTAATCCATCCACTAACCTGCCTTACCCTTAGGTAAGCAGTACGGATTTGTATCAGGTTTACTCCCCTAGACAGGTTGCCAACCAAGGCTGACGAGTCACATCCACCCGGATTTGTATAAGGTTGTCTCCCCTAGATGAGTTGCCGACCAAGGCTAACGAGTCCCATCCACCCGTAAAAGGGACGTTCTTGCCTTACTAATTTGCTTAGTTTTTTCTCAGAGGTATATGAAGCAGTAGATAATGACAAGTCATATGATATAATATATTTAGATTTCAGTAAAGCTTTCGACAGAGTCCCCCATGAGAGATTGATGAGAAAGGTTGAGGCGCATGGAATAGGTGGGGCGTTGTTGGGATGGATTAGGTCATGACTAATTGGTAGGAAGCAGAGAGTCAGCATAAATGGTACGAAGTCAGAATGGGGAGGAGTCAAAAGTGGTGTCCCCCAGGGATCTGTATTAGGTCCTCTGTTGTTTGTTATATACATAAATGACCTTGATTTAGGTATAACTAGTAGGATAAGTAAATTTGCAGACGATACCAAAATGGGGAGAACAATTGATTCAGATAGAGATATAGAGTGCCTTCAAAGGATCTAGATACCTTACACGAATGGTCAGTAATTGGCAGATGAAGTTTAACATTGACAAATGCAAGGTATTAAAGATAGGGAAGATGCATACAAATGTTAAATATAAACTAGCTAATATGGAATTAGAAAACTCGAATTGTAAGAAAGATCTAGGTGTGTTTGTTAGCAATGATTTGAAGCCTAGACAACAGTGTATAAGCGTTCGAAACGAGGCAAACAGGATTCTCGGGTTCATCTCTAGGAGTGTGAGTAACAGAACTGCTGATGTTATCTTAAAACTTTACTTGTCATTAGTGAGACCCCATATGGATTATGCTGTTCAATTTTGGTGTCCTTATTACAAAATGGACATAGATTCATTGGAGAGAGTACAACGTAGAATGACAAAAATGATCCATAATATTAGAAATCTTCCGTATAAAGAAAGGTTGAAGAAATTAGGCTTACATTCGTTAGAGAGACGCAGAGTTAGAGGGGATATGATGGAGGTGTTCAAGTGGGTTAGTGGGATTAACAAAGGGGACATGACAAATGTACTAAAGCTCAGTGATAGCGAAATAACTCGTACCAATGGTTTCAAATTAGATAAATTTCGTTTCAGAAAAGATATAGGCAAATATTGGTTTGGTAACAGAGTTGTAGATGGGTGGAATGGACTACCAAGTGCTATAGTGGGATTAAAAACGATAGGAGCTTTAAGATAAAATTGGATAAGCATATGGACGAGAAGGGTTGGGTGTGAAGGGGGATCAGCAGGGTTGGGCCAATCAGCGCTCTGCAGACCCCCGTAATCCTGCGTTAATCTCTAACCGTTTTGGTAAGATGATCCTCAGGGTATTAGAGTGTTGAGCCTATAATTGGGCTTTGTAATTGGGGTTGTGTGGGACAGGGATCTGCCCTTGCTTAGGCCAATCGGCTTTCTGCAGACTCCCATTTTCTTTATGTTCTTATGTACCGGGGCGTGGAGATAGTGGTGAAAGAAGGATATAAGGGGCTTTGCTAGAGAGAGTCTGATGTAGTGGGCGGAAAGAGGATGATAATGTATGTTTCCTGGGAGACCAATCCTTCACATAAAGTCACGGGGGGTGTAAAGAAGGATAAGAGGATTAGCTGGAGAGAGATGTACAGTAGTTGGTGGAAAGAGGTTGATAGACTATGATTCCTGGGAGACTAATCCTTCACATAGAGTCACGGGGGTGGAGATAGGAGATGAAGGTGGAAAGAAGGACAAGGGGTTTTGCTAGAGAGAGGTAGTGAGTGGAAAGAGGGAATGAATATGGGCATTGATAGAGGTGGATGTTAGGAAAGTTGAGACGTGGTGAAGATGGAGAATGATGGAGGAGAATGGTGGGTGGTTTGGAACAAAATAGGTGATAATGGCAATGGAAAGAGGTAATAATTGGGAAAAATTGTGAAGTTGGAAACCGGTGAAGGTCAGCGTTGGGAAGAGCAAGTGAATGTTGGAAATGGTTTGCATAGCCATACGGGTCACTAAAAAAAAATACTACTAATACTAACACATATGAAGGACAAATATTTGTATATGACTAGTTTGTATTTCATGAACATTCATATTCTGGGCATGGAAGATTATTAGAATATTTATATAGAAGGTCACGTTTTCTTGATTAACTCACAAACATTATTTAACGTAAATATCTTACAGACAACTGCTAATTTAAACTAATGTAAACAGTTTTACTTACGTATTCCTGCTCTACTATTAAACTACTAGGTTACATGGGAACACTCCAGCACAATGCTACCGCAAAAATAGAAAACCCGATAATAACAGAGCTAAATTGATAAAAATAAATGGGAGGAGTGAATGAGAGGGAATATTTTGATGGCTGAAGACAATTGGAGGGAAGGTAACAGGTGGGTGTATACTGGCATGATGACCACACAGATACACACACACACACAGATAAGCAGACAGACACAGACATACAGACACACACACACACACACCTACAGAGAGAGAGAGAGAGAGAGAGAGAGAGAGAGAGAGAGAGAGAGAGAGAGAGAGAGAGAGAGAGAGAGAGCAAAGCAAATGGAAAATCATAGATACCTTAATATATAACTATTCTGCGTATATGAACAGAGAAAATCTCAATCCATAAATATAATATAACATGACGAGATATAACAGTATTGTGGAAAATCTAGTTGCCGTAAAATTAATAGAATAAATCAACCTGTGTGAGTATAATGAATGCATGACTCTCTACCTTTGCAGCAAAGCTCTCTCGCTATTTTTTAAAACACACATACTTTGCTTTAACAGAGGACAAACTCGATATTTATTACGCAAATTGTTATTGCTTTGTTTTTTTGGACCGACACTAAATCCCTGTAACCATTTCCGGGGAGTGAGCTCAATATATAACAAAATTAGCATGAACAAAAAAATAATAAAATCAATGGATGTGTATTGACTAAATTTTACTTATGGTGGACAGTGTTACCTATTCGGAAATCAGGCATTCTTGTTCATTGTAGAGTTTTCAATAATCACAACAATGGCACAATTGTCATAAGAATGGACATGTAATTATTGGATAAAGCCTTCCACAAGCGAGTCCCATATGGTCATACATAAACACACAATGACAAGCAACCAAATATCTATCTCTCTCTCTCTCTATATATATATATATATATATATATATATATATATATATATATATATATATATAATCAGAGAAACTAATGACAGTAATAGTGACCATTCACCCCGATTGATAGGAACAGTAAATCACAATGTGTTCAACGGTCATTTGGTCACCCAACAAAGGGACTGGAGTTCTCGAAAGAGGCTTCAGTTCTGACACTATTCTTGACTTACAGTGTGCTGGCTTAATAATCCAGAAGGGTTGATAGCCTCTGAAGTCCTATGTTAACTAACTAATAAACCAACCTATTCATTATCTCTGCTTTCTGTTAACCCGCCTGTCTAATAGACAGAGCAATGAGCATCTATAACAAACGGGGAGTAATCTAATTTTCAAGTTACTTAAGGGGAAGGTGGTTGCTTTTTCTGGACCCCCTTCTCCCTCATGTTTAGCATTTTGAGATTTTAAGACGTTAGTTCCATTAGTTTGGCGATTTTGATACCTTTCCCCCCATTTCTTTGTCAATATTCAGACCTTTAGTGCCATATTCGTGTCGATTTTTTTCCGAGCGAGCGAAAGCGAGCCTGTAATTTTAGAAGGAATCCGCCTTCGGCCGGGAAATTTTTCTACTAAAAAATAAAATAAATATATACATAGACCAAAAAACAAGCACTACCCCCATAATTTAACACTCCTGTCTAACACCTTCTGACCACATGTACACATTATCCTTCCTTGCACCTTCCCATTGTCGTAAGGCATACACACAGCCGCAATGTTCTTTGTAATAATATTTGATGTTTTAAGTTATTCAATGTTATTAATATATTTATCAGAACGACGTCCTCTATCCATGTGATGCATGAAGAATAACATGGTGCTTCTTTGTTAATACATGCACATTATTTCGTTTGAAAAATACATACCTGTATAGTGTATATGCATAATCTACCTGCAACAAAAGCTATTCCTTAAGATATGTATTTTCCTATTCAATTCTTACAGCGAAAGTAATTCAATTACTTATAATCACACACATAAGTAGCTTCACCCTTAGAATATACGATGAAGCTTTAATTTATGTTTTCTGGCTATTATTAGACGCTTTTATTCAGATTATAAAGGGTATAATTATGGAAGCCAGAGGGTTAATTGCGATAGTCTTTACCATAATCATTCCCACAAATCCTTCCTAAAGAGCAAAAAATCGTCTAATAATAGCCAGAATAACCTGTCTTCAAAGGATTAACTTGGCCATGGTTTACACAGATAATACGATAAAGACACTAACGCCAACACTGCAGGCCGAGGCTGCAAGACAAATATCCCGGGATGTTGTATTTAGTGTGAAGATTTTAATTTAGATACAGCCTAACTGAAGGTGGGAGGAGTGAGAGAGAGACAGAGAGAGAGACAGAGAGAAAAAAAAAAAAAAGATTTGATTTTGCCCTGAGGGGCGAGTTTATTGAGCAGCGCCCCCCATCTTGTGAGGGGACAACCACTGGTAAAGCGATACATACTGCTCAAAGAGCCATTATTCCACTGAAACAACAGCATCGTCGTCTGGTTACATTCATATTTGTGTTTATATATCAGGTAGGCATTATTCAGATGTGTTATTATAGTGTCCTCAATTAATTGGTTTGATGTGCTGTATATACGTAGCTCATGATTATTAGCCTGGATAAAAGAAAGCTTGTCGTGACCGAGTTACTAAAAGAGAGAGAGAGAGAGAGAGAGAGAGAGAGAGAGAGAGAGAGAGAGAGAGAGAGAGAGAGAGAGAGAGAGAGAGGTACATGGATTTGGTCAAATTGATGTTATTGTTGGGTTGGGTTGAGTTGGGTTGGATTCTGTTGGTTTTGTGTGGGGTTGGTCAGAATAGGTTAGATTAGGTAAAGTCAAAATATAGTATGCCATAATATTATATAATATTATGTTTCGTCTCGTTTCATCGCTGTTGGATCTTCCTGCTTGTACTTCTCTCCACCCGACCTTCTCCTCTCTCAACTCTCCCACTGCCTTCTCCTCCACCGCCAACCTCTCCCTTCTCCTCCACACAAGATTTTGTTTTGTGTGGTCAGCAGGAAAACCGAGTTAAAGGTAAAAATATATTTTTCCAGATCTTGAGGAGAGAGAGAGATTGAGAAAGGGGGCTGGAGAAGCGGAGGAAAATACAGCCAGTCCAGCGAACGCAAATTGTATTTCCTCTTTCAAAAGGAAGGTGTTTATATTCGCAAGTAAAATATTTGGGGAGACTTTTCCCGGGAGGTTTGGGTAAGAGTGTGGTGGAGGAGGTGGTAATGGTTCTCAGAGTGAGGGTCCCTGGTAATGGTGTCATCAATAGCTGAACTGAACCAAGGAAATGCATTCAAATTTACTGTATGAATTAAAGTTCTATCGTCACTCGGTACTGAACGTAGCCTAGTACTTGTAGCCATTATAAACCAATCAAATAATACTATGTACATTATTTAAGTATTTGTTTATAGACAATACATTTAGTAAACAGGACAAAAGAGATGAAAGAGAGTCTGAAATACGTAATGTTGCAATATAATTGTTTAACCTATTCTTTCAAATATCTCTGGTTATCATTGGACAATTATATTATGAACCTAACCTTTTATCATTGTATCACCGGAATGTACTGGAATAAAGGAAGGAAGTAAAGGAGGAAGGAAGGAAGGAAGGAAGGAAGGAAGGAAGAAAATAAAGAAGGAAGGAAATTAAGTACTTACATTAATGTAGCGCAAGTTACATCTTTACTGTTTAAATCTTCAAATATACTAACACAAATTAGATTTGATACACCGACTCATGAATGAAAGCATACATGCTAACGGGGGTGAGCAACTTAAAATTAATTTATATGAGCATACATTTATTTGCATTTACACTATCTTTGTTAAGAGTAACATTGAAACAAACAGACATTTCCGTATCTACACATACAACATGTTCAGTTGTAGGTACACACGTTCTCGTACACGCACTCAGGGAAGCGGCATTAAACCGCAATACTGCAGTAAGTGGCTTAAGTGGATGAATAATGGAGAGGAGCGTAGGAGTGGAGGTGATGGTGGTAATAGCTGCAGTGGTGATAATGGTAGTGGTGATTGATGAGGTAGTGATGATAATGGGATAGTAATGTTAGGTCAATGATATATTAATTAGTTTAATAATTTGTACATCTCTTTAATATTAGAACTTATGTTATCATGTGTAACTCTAGTTGATAGTATCTATTATATTTTGTCACCAACCAAATTTACTTCTAACATAATTATAGGCCTACAGCTACTGACAAATGCTTGTGAGCTCTTGCGATTTTCTTTATGCAAATATATCAATTTAGATTGATGCTCAGATCATATCAACTATATATTTATCAATCCATAATGTGTATTTATTTTATTTAGTCGATTTCATCTGAATATCATTCTAAAAAAATCACAAGAGCTCACACACATTTGTTAGTACGTCACCACCACGTGCGATGGTGAGAAATATCAGATACACCAATCTTGATCAGAACATAAATAAAGAGCAAACCATTTTGGTACCCTGTAAAGGTTACACTTTTTTTTTGTGTATACACTGAGAGTAACCCTGTCCGAAAGTGGCACACCGCACTAAAATATTCGCCAAAAATCAGGTAATTATGATAGATTTTTTTTCTGAATTGCTACATAAAATAGAAGGAATGCTTAATCTTATGTCAAGTGGAATTGAAAATCAAAGTGATTTGTATGTTTCAAATTATTATTTTGGAAAAATAACTTACAAAAATGAGTAACTTTACTAACAAAATAAAAATAAATACTCAGGTATCCCTGAGGTAGCTGAAATTCTGTTGGCTTATAGGGGGATCCTGGAGTACAAAGGAGTACAAAGGAAATCAAGCAACAACAGGTCTAGTGACCCTTCTAGGCTGCTTGTCCTCCAAAACACTGAGGATCAAGTGTCCAAACAGTGGTTTAGAGTGGGTAAGGGAACATTGGAAAGGGAACTACTGCCCTGGAACTAATTTCCGTGGCAGGATTAGGAAGTTAGTTGGGGATAGAAGGGTTAATAACTGAGGGGAGGATAAAATAAAGTTATTCATTTACAAACGCACTCAGTCGCGGGTTTGATGCGAGATATTTGTCTAGGCGAAGTTTAAATGAATCAACGGTGCTGCAGTCTATAACATCTCGGGGAAGCCCATTCCATAAGTTGACAACTCTATTGAAGAAGACATTTTTAGCTTCGTGTGAAAGTTAAAAGATTTACCAATAATTTTACACCCGTTTCCCCGCGTGTAATTAGATTGGTCGATAGTGAAGTACTTACTACAGTTCATATTGTTGATGGAGGTGTACTGTGCTGAAGTTCTGGCTTCCTGGGTCACATAGGGCGCAAACCGAGCAAAGAATAAAAAAGGGTTAATTTCGAAACTAAAAAAATAAAACATGTCGGTTTTATAAAAAATCATTAGGGTGTCTAAATATTGCTGGATTTAGGTAAAATTTGGCATGAATAGTGGAAAACTATCCTAGAATATATGAAACACCTAAAAATTTAAATCGGAAACACTAGATAGCAATGCCATAGCAGTATGTACATTGAACTTTGAGACGGGTATATTTTTCAGCAAAAAATTGAGAGAAAAAAAAAAAATCTCAACAACTTATCAATGAATCAGCCTAAGACACACCATGACCATTCCTACACACCCTATGAACAAAATTAGTATGAATATGGGGTGTTTGCAGAAATCATATGCACACAGCATTGAATGGGTTAACATTATTTCCGAAAATGGTAAATAATGAGTTGCAGGTAATCAGTAAAAAACAATCAAGAATGTGTGAAAATGGTAAGTAAATGAGTAGCAGGCACATGAGATAAAACAGGTTAGTAATGGGTAAACATAATTCATCAGGAACAGGTAAAAAATGTAAGTTTATGACTAACATGGAAGTGAAGCAGGACAGGTAAGTAAATATAATAATTAACAGTGGCAGTATGTGGCATCGCAAGGCATGTCTGGCTGTGGGTACATGGAGCCATACCATTTGGCTAAGTTATGTAAGAATGTCAAGTTCCTCTCTATAATATATCACCGTATATTCCACTATATGTAAAACTTTCACTAAGTATGATTTGCCACTTACCAGGTTAAGGTGGGTCAAAAATGGCACAGAAAAAAATCCCAGTCAGTCACAGTCAGTGGACCGAGCAGCACACCACCACCTTGCACTGTGGCTGGGCCAAGACTGGCCGCTCCTAGAATCTCGGCCTCCTATTGGCTCAGACGGTCATGTGACAAGCAAAAATTAAAAATGACGAAATCGCGCGTGCCATAAATGACCCTCCGAATTCTGTCCAGGGTTAATTACCTCATTAATTACTAATTTGTTTCAATAAAGATGTAGAGGATTGTTAAGCTCAACTGCACTCAAAATGCATTGGGGAAACTATAATATAAGTTTACATGAAGTACCCTCATCATGACATACTACTTTGACCTCTGATGTTCCCCCTGACACCACCACCAATATTTCAGTGTGTATGCTGTTTACACCACACACAGCCTCACGAACACAACAAGAAGGGATGGGAAAGCAAAAACAATATGGCTTACATGGAGAGGATAATGAAGTTTGTGCTAGATCAGTTGTTTGTCAAACACACACTAAAGTAACTATCTTGATGTTGTAATGGTTAGAGCGTGTAAGTTCTCTATGTGGTGTCCTGGGAGGATCATATACTGTCAATAAAATAGTTGGGGTTTATTGATGTTAAGAACGATATTTATTAACATGCCTTGTTCTGTACTATCGCTGTGTGTTAAACAATGATGGGTAGCAATTTCATAAATAATCAGATCATTTCCATTTAGAGAGAAAATAGGGGTGGACACATATACTGTTCTTTCTATCAAGTTGCAAAGTTCACTCTATACTTCCCGTTCTTTCTATCAAGTTGCAAAGTTCACTCTATACTTCCCGAGATAGTTAAATCTGTCCCCACCCTGCCGTTTACTGCCAGTACAGATAAGGTGACATTCACAACTCCAACTGGAGCAATTTATGTGTTGGTTCACTGTTGTGGCAGGATTAATGAGGGTGGTGAAGAGTGATAATGGCTGGTCATTAGTGTTGGTGCTGCTAAAGTGAGAGCCATACTTACTACCGAGGATTACCATATCTGTCTAACCCTTCTCTAGTATGTCGCATATCCACTACCATAGTCTAGTATATTTAAGTAGGCTACTCTTTAAGGTTCTCAAATATATAAGTACGTTATCAAATTGGTTATTCATACAAAAAATACGACTACTCATTCATCCCTTAACTGTCTATTATAAGTATGGAAAACTCTCTCAGATTTGAAATTTAATTTATACAAACAATACAAGTTCCGGATATTGGACAGGGACCTTCATAAGTTACGAAGCTAAATGACGTAACCAAAAAGTCAGACAATAATATATAAAGCAAAATTATCAGTCTAGGCACAATCATGGAGAAAGAACTAAATAAAAAATATAAATGGAGCAATTGAAAAAAATAAATACATAAATAAAACAAAATAATGAAAATGGGAAAAAATCAAGGTGGTTCATCCCATATTAGTCAAAAGCTTGTGCAAAAGGATACTGTCAGTAACGTAACGATCAAGAATAGTAAATTATAATTCAAATTGACAACCTGTGGTTGAGGATAAGATGGTGACTGTCATCACTGGTACACTAAAACATTACAGAGGGAGATATACTACTACCATTACCCTTAAACTAACTACACCTGAACGCTGACCTCATACAGACACACCTGCACACATGCGCTCGTAGTTAGAGAGTGTGTTAGTGTGAACTCCAATACAATTTCAGCAACGCTTACGCTATATATCACAGAGCTACTGCCGTATGTTCGTGAGCTCTTGCGATTATCTTTATGCACATATATCCATTTGCATTGATGTTCAGATCAAATCGGTTATATATTCATAAATACATATTATGTATGTACTAATACAGCTGATTTGATCTGAACATTAATTTAAATGGATAATCTTTCATAAAGAAAATCGTAAGAGCTCGCAAACATTTGTCAGTAGTTGTACATAGGAAAATGTGAATATATGTGTTTGTGTGAGAGTAGGTGTATGCAAGCCAGTGATCATGTGATTTATGTTCGTTAAAATATTTAACTAGAATTTCAGTTTATTCTATTGACCGGGCTGAATATTACAGATGGCATAGTATGTATACAGTACACTCAACTTTATCCTCTCTGACGGGCCATTTCACCTTCCCTCCCCTCCCAAATAACAAGTTTGTATTGAAAGCCCGTGTCCTAATGACTTCCATCAAACGGGTTGTGCAGAAAGTATTTCCACCGTCACATTCAGTGCTCTCCTCGTTTAGCCTTCCATTTAAAACGGTCAAACAAGGGTAGTGATCATGAATCTGGAGTAACAACACTGCCGACCTTCCTTCACCTACAGTACATTGAACGGAGAGGTAGTTGCTCTTTCTGGTCCCCATTTTCCTCCAAGTTTAGCTCCATTAGTTTGGCGATTCTAAGACCTTTGTACCATTTTGGTAATGATCTTTTCCTGGCGAACGATAGCGAGCCTGTAATTTAGGAGAAACCGGCCAAAACAAACTTCTACCGATAAATGTACTAATTTATCTCGAAGGGGAGTCTTGGGGGTATTGTTTAAAGCCTGATGGAGGCCCAGGGAGCAAAGTATAAATCTTCCCTTAAAACAGTCAAAGGAGTGTAGTGATCATGAACCTGGAGTAACAACCCTGCCGACCTTCCTTCACCTACACTTAACCTGACACCAACACCTCCTACCCATGTTAATGGTACAGTTGGCCAAATAAGTCGTATCGCCGCTGTCATTACGATTTGCTCGCTGTATGCTGTATTAGTGTCTGTCAGATGTTGAATAGGGTGTGTAAAGATAGGAACATATGATTGTATATCTCACTCTGAACGATGATTTAAACCTTTGATAGCGCTGAAACCATATATTGATCGAAATATACTTGGTGCCGCGACATCATTTATTTGGCCAACTGTACGAGGTTACCAGACGGGGTTCAAGAGAGAGAGAGATAGAGAGAGAAAGAGAGAGGCTTTTTCTGGACCCCCTTCTCCCTCATGTTTAGCCCCAATTGTTTTGATAAGTTCGTTCCATTAGTCTGGCAATTTTGAAACAATTTGCCCCATTTCCTTGACAATATTCAGCCCTTCGTGCCATTATCTTCGTGGTGAGTTATCTGCTCAACAGGTGGCGTTGTGTGTGTGTAAGTGTGAGAGTCCGAGTGTAGGGGGTGAGACAGTGAAGCACGGGAACGAGATGGCTTCAGAGATGGGGTCGTTTCGGGCCATGAGTGAGCACCGTGCCTCATGTGAAGGCAAGATGGCAGGTGCTCGTTGTACTCTACGTGCTTCACATGTCTCACTCCCTAGACTGGAACAAGACCTCACGGGCTTCACTGTTCATTGTAAAGCGGTGAATGTTAAGGCTCTCAGCCTATGCCCGAGAGGAAGTTAGTTGGAATATAGAAAAAAAAAAAAAAAAAAAAAAAAAAAATTAGGTGTCGATATTAACCTGGCGAGCGATAGCGAGCCTGTAATATCAGGAGGAATATTTCTACCGAACAATGTACAAATTTATCTTGAAAGGGGGTATAGGGGTGTTATTTAGCTTGGTGGAGGTCTAGCGAGAAATGTCAATAATAAATAAATAAATAAATAGACCAAAAACTAGCACTACCCCCATAAATCCCCCCACCGTTGTTATCATAGCCCAACACTCCACCAGCTTGGTTTGTTTGTCAGCCAAGAGAGCATCAACCCAGAGCCCTTTATAATTCCCTTCATCCCTTCCATGTGCTGCCAGTATCACCCTCCTATTTCTCTGTGTTACCATCATTAATTATTTATATGCCTGGAATAGTACTGTAACTACCTAGTTTAACGAAGTAGCGATAAACATAGGTAGCCAAAACACGAGAAATGGCTATATATTTCGTATCTTTGTGAATTTTGCTGCTCAAGTTTCCTAGATTTAGGACTCCTTCACCTCTGTTTCGTAATGGCATCGTCAGAGTCGTTCACCTTCTGCATTTTCCCTTCACTAATTGACTCCCTGCATCACGAGGGAAGAGTCTGGATAATGATGGTTGAAGAGAGGTCAGCATACGGGAGGTCATGTTGTTCACCTCTCATTACTGGCTCTGTTGATCTCTCTCCTAGTTTTTCCTCTCTTACATGGCTGTTAGTCTTACTCCCTCCCCTTCTCTCTCTCTCTCACACACCTTTTCATCTGCCACCCTGCTCTAAAGAATGAGATGGGAGGGACACTCGCTCTTTTATGAAACAGGCAGGAAGAGGGGAGGGTGAGTAAAGGCGTCAAGAGGGGAGAGGCAGGGAGACTGATGAAAAGGGTTTAAAATAACTCTGATGAAAACAACGTAGGCTACACAATATCGTATGATATTGCCTTGATGGTGTAAGGTTAGAGCGTGTAAGTTCTGGGAATATAAACCCAGAAGTTGTACTGCTCGGGAACCCCAGAAGTCTTCCTTAACCCTCTCACATCCTGACGTGATTTTTGAGCCTATTAGGGATACTTTAAAGCCTTTGTTACCGTCAGGGGTATCTATAAACCTTTAGTTTGTTTACTTCAACCTCTGCAGTTGTCTTTGAGTTAGCTGTGGGCAGAAAACTAATTTTGGAGAGGTAATTATAACAGTGAGAGTAATCTATTTCTTATTGCTAATCTGGCAACCTCTGCGTCCTATGGTCGTGAGAGGGTTAATCGCGACCAGGACTAACGCCCCCTTTCGAGAACTTCAGTCCCCTGATGATTTTTAGCTGTTGTTAGGGTCTTTACTATAATATGTACAAAACTGCAAACATAAATCACGTCGTGGTTACCAATCAAAAGTATACAACTAAATATATTTTATGCCGATAATACATATTACTGATAATGAAAGTACCCAACCGTCACCTATGCACAGTCCAGAGTGTGACCTAATTACACACAAATGTCATTAATAATTATCAGGCCACCTATTTTTCAGCCATTCAAATAACCTCATTACGGGAGCCATTATGGACAATTTATATTCGCAATTCCGTCCTGCTTAATTATACCAGAGGCAAAAATTATCGTAATGGTGAATTTGTGGAAATGAAGACACGAGAAATAATTGGACCAACGAGGCACATACTGCAAATATATTTACAAACCCTATATTGTAATTAAATGAAGTTGACTGAAAGTACCGTATGGTAATTAACATTGGCCAGATACATTTAATGTCATCTTGTCTATTTACAGTATATATATATATATATATATATATATATATATATATATATATATATATATATATATATATAGATAGAGAGAGAGAGAGAGATAGAGAGAGATAAATAGATAGATAGATAATTATATCAGCTACGTCTCCAGACCTCAAACCTTTGTCACACGTGCAACAACGCTCACGAGTTACCGAAAATTTTGACAGCAATTGTATAAATAAATATATATATATATATATATATATATATATATAAAAAAGGTAAGCGTTGTTTCCCTGTCAAACTCATTTTGTTCTATACTCTATAAAAACTTTCCTTGTGGGCATTTCCTGAGCCATAAGCTAGTTATATTACCCTTCATCCTATTTTCCGGTTTGGCTTTCTAGCCGGAGGGAGCCTTCTAGTTTGCTGCCCTATTTTTCGACTATACACTGTCCCTGTTTAGTAGTATGAAGGCCGGACAACCTTGTACGGACCGCAAGGTCTGTGTGGTCTGAGTATCTGTGTGGTCTGAGTATCTGTGTAATTCTCTCCGGTACAGTCAGCTACTTGCAACAACAGTGTATTTATCCCTCCACTTCATAATTATGTATACCAGGTTGCCCTACCTACCAGGTTAACCTTTTCTATTTCTGCTGTCCCCTTCCTTGATTCGAGACATTAAGGGGGAGGGGGGGCTCTGAATCCTCTTCTCCCTCATGTTTAGCCCCATCAGTTTTGAGATTATATGACAACTGCTCAATTAGCTTAGTTTTTTCTCAGAGGTATATGAAGCAGTAGATAATGACAAGTCATATGATATAATATATTTAGATTTCAGTAAAGCTTTCGACAGAGTCCCCCATGAGAGATTGATGAGAAAGGTTGAGGCCCATGGAATAGGTGGGGCGTTGTTGGGATGGATTAGGTCATGGCTAATTGGTAGGAAGCAGAGAGTCAGCATAAATGGTACGAAGTCAGAATGGGGAGCAGTCAAAAGTGGTGTCCCCCAGGGATCTGTATTAGGTCCTCTGTTGTTTGTTATATACATAAATGACCTTGATTTAGGTATAACTAGTAGGATAAGTAAATTTGCAGACGATACCAAAATGGGGAGAACAACTGATTCAGATAGAGATATAGAGTGCCTCCAAAGGGATCTAGATACCTTACACGAATGGTCAGTAAATTGGCAGATGAAGTTTAACATTGACAAATGCAAGGTATTAAAGATAGGGAAGATGCATACAAATGTTAAATATAAACTAGCTAATGTGGAATTAGAAAACTCGAATTGTGAGAAAGATCTAGGTGTGTTTGTTAGCAATGATTTGAAGCCTAGACAACAGTGTATAAGCGTTCGAAACAAGGCAAACAGGATTCTCGGGTTCATCTCAAGGAGTACAAATGAGTACAAAGGAAATCAAGCAACAACAGATCTAATGACCCTTCTAGGTTGCTTGTCCTCCAAAACACTGAGGATCAAGTGTCCAAACAGTGGTTTAGAGTGGGTAAGGGAACATTGGAAAGGGAATTACTGCCCTGGAACTAATGTCCGTGGCAGGATTAGGAAGTTAGTAGGGGACAGATGGGTTAGTAACTGAGGGGGGGATAAAATAAAGTTATTCATTTACAAACGCAGTCAGTCGCGGGTTTGAAGCGAGATATTTGTCTAGGCGGAGTTTAAATGAATCAACGGTGATGCAGTCTATAACGTTTCGGGGAAGCCCATTCCACAAGTTGACAACTCGATTGAAGAAGAAATTCTTAGATTCGTGTGAGTTAAAAGATTTACCAATAATTTTGCAACCGTTTCCCCGCGTGTAATTAGATTGGTCGATAGTGAAGTACTTACTACAGTTCATATTGTCGATGCCTTTGATGATTTTGAACACTTGAATTAAGTCACCTCTTAATCTGCGCTGGGTTAAAGGAAATAGATTTAATTCTCTAAGACGCTCTTCGCTCTTCGTATGGTTTGTTCTTTAGGCTAAGTATAATTTTGGTAACTCTACGTTGAACTCGTTCTAGCTTGTTTATATCTTTTTGGTAATAAGGGCACCAGGATTGAACGCAGTATTCCAGAAGAGGGCGGACTAAGGAATTGTAAAGGGTTAGGATAACTTCTTTGGATTTATGCTCAAATGACCTGCCAATAAAGCCAATTATTTTGTTTGCCTTCTTAACAACTTCTGAACATTGTTGACTCGATTTTAGGTTACTCGATATTGTTACTCCCAGATCGGTTTCTCTGTTTACATTCTTAAGCTGAGTGCCATTCATCGAATAGTTTGCTTTCTCATTTAGGTATCCGATATGTAGTACTTTACATTTATCCGCATTGAAACTCATTTGCCAAATTTGGGCCCAACATGACAATTTATCTAGATTGTGTTGCAGATCGTCAACTTGTTCTTTTGAGAGTACGCTATTTGCAATTTTTGTATCATCAGCAAATTTTGAGATTGTACAGGTGAGGCCCTCATCTATGTCGTTGATGTAAATTAGAAAGAGAATTGGTCCTAGTACCGATCCCTGGGGTACCCCGCTACTTACATTGGTCCATTTAGATGCCTTACCGTTTATGACTACTCTTTGCTTTCTGTCGCTGAGCCAATTTTCTATCCATTTCAACACACCGTCTTGTATTCCATGCGCTTTTAGTTTTAGCAGTAAACGTTTGTGGGGAACTTTGTCAAAGGCCTTTTGAAAATCAAGGTATATAATATCTACAGCTTTACTCTCATCGTAGAGGTTGAGGATATCGTGGAAGAAGTCTAAGAGGTTTGTTAAACAGGAACGTTTTTTACGAAAGCCGTGTTGAGTATCTTTAAGTATGTTGTTTTCCTCTAAGTGATTTACGAGTCTGTCTCGTATGACCGTTTCTAGCATTTTACATACAACTGAGGTTAAGCTAATTGGACGATAGTTACTGGGTAGGGATTTGCTGCCTTTTTGAATATCGGTGTTACGTTGGCTAGCTTCCACTGATCAGGCATAGTTCCAGACTGCAAGGATTTATTGAATAGTAATGTCAGTGGTTTGGAGAGCTCATCCTTAGCTTCCTTCAGAACTCTAGGCGAGATTGTATCAGGTCCAGGCGTTTTATTTACCTTGAGTTTATCTAAACAATTCAATACTTCTCTCTCTGTAACGGTGATATTGCTTAGAACATCTGAATTATCAATCTGAATCGGCGATGGTGTAGGGATATCACTGAGGTCTTCTGTTGTAAAAACTGATGCAAAGAAGGTATTGAGGGCA
The DNA here is from genome assembly GCA_037953745.1 of Lithodes maja. NCBI lineage: Eukaryota > Metazoa > Arthropoda > Malacostraca > Decapoda > Lithodidae > Lithodes > Lithodes maja. The sequence goes on from JBAKBP010021736.1 coordinate 18,913, forward strand.
TTACTCATTTGTACTTCGTCTTTGGTGTATTCTCCATTTTCATCGACTAACGGTCCAACAGTTGAAGTAACTACTTTTTTCTTTCTGATATAACTATAGAATTCTTTCGAGTTTGTTTTACTTTGATTCGCAATATGTAACTCTAAGGTCTTTTTACTTTGCTTAATTAACTTTTTGGCTTTGCGTCGTAGCTCTACAAATTTCACCCGTTCTTCGTCATTTTGTGAGGATTTTAATCTATCATTAGCAAATTTTTTAGCAAGCAGGCAGTTTGAAATATCTTTATTCCACCATTTGGGCTTATTATTATGGCCTGGACGCCGTATTTTCGATGGTATGCAGTCTTGCACTGCTTTTAGGTAAGTGGTTTCGAATAACTTCCAAGATGTATTTATGTCATTATTGTTAATTAAAAAGCTCCAGTCAGTTTCTTTAAACATAGCTCTAAGTTTATGGAAGTTTGCTTTCTTGAAATTAGGGACTTTTTCGATGCTACTATTTGGTTCGTTACTAGTAAACTTTAAAGTGAAAGTTATCGTACGATGGTCGCTGTTACTGAATTCATCACCAACATTCACATTCTCTATTAATTCTTCTTTTGTTGCAAGTACAATGTCAAGAACGTTATTACCACGGGTCGGCGTTCGAACAAATTGATAAAGCGAACTCTCTTGCAAGTTCGTATACAAGTCATGTCCGGAGTGTGAAGTAAGAGTATCGCCCCACTTGGTCACAGGTAAATTAAAGTCGCCAAAAATTACGGTATCATGTGAGTTACTTACATCTGCAATTTGTTCATAAATTTCTCGGTCAGTTTGCACTGATTGAGCTGGAAGTCTGTATATTAATGCAAGTATTATTTTTGTACCTTTTTTATTCTTTATTAGCACAAAAGATGCGTCGACGTTCACAATTTGAGGTTTTGACAAGAGGGTAGGGTTAAGACTTTCTTTGATATAAAGTAAAACGCCACCTCCATTTCGATTTATTCGGCTTTTCTCAAACATTACATAACCGGGAAGTGAATACTCTGCTAAAAAGTCTCTATCTTCTGTATTGAGCCAAGATTCTGTTATGCCAATCACATCATAATTTTCTGTAAACACTAGTTCCTCTAAATCTGAAAATTTATTGCGTATGCTACGAGCGTTTGCATAGAAAACCTTTAAATTTGTTATTTTAGATCTCACGGAATGCTCTTTAATAATATTTTTGGTTCTTGTCGGATCTACAATTTATGTTCATGGCTGTCCTCGGTCCTCGCTGTCTTCGGTCCTTATCGCTGGTGGTCCTCGGTTGCCTCTGTTTTTTTCTTGGCGTTGGATGATTTATGTCACTGCTGCTTCTTCTCTGATGGCGTTTTTTGATCCATGGCTGCGGACTGCTTCGTGTAGGAGACGACCCATGCGTGCTGAACCCACAGGGTTTAGATGAGTGCCATCCTTGCGGAACAGAGTAGGCTGGTTGTAGAAGTTGTCCCAGAGGTTGATGAATTCAACTTCTTCTCTCAGACACAAATATTTTAGTCAGCTATTTGTGCTGAAGGCCTTGTCGTAGAATTTATCAGGTGCGTCGATCTTGGGGAGAATGCCTGAGATGATGATATTCCTTGACTTGTTTTTGTAGTGCTGGATCATCTTGCGATATTTCTCCATCAACTCTTCGGATCTGGTGCGCATGACGTCATTTGAACCAGCATGGATGACAAAAAGGGTATTTTCATTTGCATCCTTTGTGGTATCTTCGAAGGCATCCACAATGTCGTCCAGTCCAGCTCCTGGGATGCAAAATCTTTTTCGTTGATTTGGGACTCTGTCGCAGAACTCTTCGACCTGTCCTCGTAGGATGGAGTGTGAGTAACAGAACTGCTGATGTTATCTTAAAACTTTACTTGTCATTAGTGAGACCCCATATGGATTATGCTGTTCAATTTTGGTGTCCTTATTACAGAATGGACATAGATTCATTGGAGAGAGTACAACGTAGAATGACAAAAATGATCCATAATATTAGAAATCTTCCGTATAAAGAAAGGTTGAAGAAATTAGGCTTACATTCGTTAGAGAGACGCAGAGTTAGAGGGGATATGATAGAGGTGTTCAAGTGGGTTAGTGGGATTAATAAAGGGGACATGACAAATGTACTAAAGCTCAGTGATAGCGAAAGAACTCGTACCAATGGTTTCAAATTAGATAAATTTCGTTTCAGAAAAGATATAGGCAAATATTGGTTTGGTAACAGAGTTGTAGATGGGTGGAATGGACTACCAATGCTATAGTGGGATTAAAAACGATAGGGAGCTTTAAGATAAAATTGGATAAGCATATGGACGAGAAGGGTTGGGTGTGAAGGGGGATCAGCAGGGTTGGGCCAATCAGCGCTCTGCAGACCCCCGTAATCCTGCGTTAATCTCTAACCGTTTTGGTAAGATGATCCTCAGGGTATTAGAGTGTTGAGCCTATAATTGGGCTTTGTAATTGGGGTTGTGTGGGACAGGGATCTGCCTTGCTTAGGCCAATCGGCTTTCTGCAGACTCCCATTTTCTTATGTTCTTATGTTCTTATTTTAAGATCTTAGGTGCTTTTATTTATTTTTAATTGTTTTTCTTGGTGAGCTATAACGACCCTGCATTTTAGGAGGTATCAGCCTTTGACCGTGGCATTTTTCTACCGAAAATGCCCTAATTTATCTCGTAGGTGGGGTCTTGTTTATATTTTGTTTATGTTTATTTAGTTTAATATACAGTATGTTATTATATATAAGTCAAGGGAGCAAACAACATCCCCCCCTTTTGTACTAACTAATGACGTGTTGGGTGGTGGACATATTAGAACTACAGTGGTCCTCATTAATAACAAACATGATGATAGTCCTTCTATGAATTGTATGAACGCCAAAATACTGTAATGACCAATGATGGAGGGTGAAGAAACAAGACAGGGAGGGAGTGGGTCATGTACTGTACTTATCAGTGCAACGATCCGCAAACCAATAACATTCCGTACAAACCATATTATTACTCCTTCTTTACTATGGAACCAAATAAGAAATTTACAAAATGTTGGCTAAAAGTCAGTCCCCGCACGTCACGAAGCCAACAATAACCCACGGAATATAACGAGATACCAGTGGATATGGTTCCGGACTTGTATAGCTGGCAACGTTTTCATGTCAACCACATTATCCAGTTCTTCCAAAGTGCATGGTGCTTCCAAAGGCCACCAATGTTTTTTTTGTTATGCTAGCTGTATTCTTAGTAGGAACAGTAACACCAGTGATGAAACAAACATCTTTTTTGGGGCAGACATCATCAGGGGGGGCCATACGTTTCGGCGAGTCTTATGCCATCTTCAGTGGTCTAAAAACAGATACAAATACTGTTCCTACTAAGGATTCGGTTCCCTACGTACAAACCTATCTCTGATGTAGCTGTATTCTCTATTACATGGATTATGCACAATATAATTAGTTACATTTAGAAGCTTGATTTTCTTTTTATCCTTTCATAGAATATGCTATATAAGACACTTTAACGTACCTTATTTCAATTATAATTTTTTTCGAATTCATGCTTAATTAAAGTATTTTGGTTTCTTTAGAATGTATGCCGTACAAAATTTATATATATATCAAACATTTATATGGCAGTCTGCATGGATTCTGTCATTCCCTTATATTTTTTTAATTTTATGTATAAAGTTTCCAACGTAATTGTTATTTCTCCCTATTTACTTAGATTTCTTATTACTTCTCTACCTAGCTTTTCAAGGTGTAATTTTTATATTATTTGACTTTCATCTATCTTAAAAAAATTGTATACTGTTCACTACTCATGCGGAAGGACATTACATTATTGTAAGTGACGGGTTAATGCTAATACCTAAAACAAGTGCCAAACTTTCGAGCTTGGTAATAATGATAATGTATGATGCAATTTAAGTTGGAGGATAAACCTAAGAAGACCGAAGCTTTTCTTTCCTACTGAGTTGTGACCACAAGTTTGTCTTCGTAATTCGCAGAAGTAGTCCAAAGTTGAGGGTATTGTATCTTGTGGGATTTGTTGGGATTAAGATACGATGTGAGTAAGGAACACAAATGACAAATATTTCCTAGTAAACTTAAACAAAAAAACATATAAACTCCTATCACCTTTTACCCATAATGGCTAGTATAAGATGTTGAACAATAAGTCTAGTTGTACCTTGCCTAACACAATTAACGTATTACGCTCAAATAATTATTGGTTTACTAATATATTTTCATTTAATGACACTTTATAATATGTTTTCTCTATTAACAATGAGCTAAAGCCATACGATTGCATTTTTGGTATGTGTTTTTAGTTGTGATCATACTATCTTAACCTAATCAGGATGCATGTGTTTTAGACTCAGTGTGGCAACTACTGGATAACACTACAGCAAAATCACCTGATATCAGTTAGCAGTCAGTAATATATGCCTGAGAAAAGGTATTTATTATCTACCTTTTACTTTACTTCAATATCAGTAACATTACATCTACTCTACCTAATGTATCCTAACTAACCAACTATAATCAAATGAAGCTCAATCTACCTAATCAAAATTTGAAGCCTCCATTAAGTGCTTTGCCTTCAAGGCCTGACACACAGTACTCTCTCTGACTTCAATGTGCTCTGCATACAAGTGAAATCAATAATGGTTTGCGCCATTGGATTCACCACATCAAGAGGATTCAAAATATAGTCCTAAAACGGGCCTGGCACACATTGCTGTCTGCCTTCAATATGCTGTACATCGTAGGCATGGCACACGCTGTTCTCTCCGTTATTAGTGTACACTAAATCCAAGGCTTGGCATACATTGTTCTCTCTGTCATCAGTGTGTTCTGCATCAGAGGTTTGGTACACATTGAGATACAGGCATCACAGGCAACGTAATACATAGCAGGGCACAAATATGCAAACAGTTATTTCATATTACAGGACACAATTTGAAACAAAGGGCAACATATGCATTATCTCATATGAACAAAAACACAATGTTCAGGCTTCTTCCCGTCTTTATTCCCTGCCTAAATATCCCTTTATTCATAAATCTTGACACCATTCCTCTCTCTTTCTCTGTCTCTTACTCTCAGCAAGGCTAACATAATGTGCTCTCACTCCCCCGGCCAAAAGCCCTTTCCTTCTAATTTACAGGCTCGCTATCACTCGCCAGGAAGAAAATGACACTTAATTGGCACGAAAGGATTAATTATTGTCCATCATATGGGGCGTAAGGTCTTGAAATCACCAAACTAATGGGACAATTAAAACGTCTTGAAATAACAAAGCTAATGGGACTAAGCATGAGAGAAAAGGTAGTCCAGAAAGAAGAAAATAATATTATCCGCTTAATGCCTTTACACCAATGTTGTTGCCGATAAGAACAGCCATAATACCAACTCTAGTCAATATCAAATTACAGCCCCGATATCGATAATGGCGGTAACTAGTCGACCAAAGAGAGTACACAAAACTGGAAACCCTCTCTGTAAACTTGCGTATAGATTATCACTGTAACCAAATTCAATACCCTCTCTATTATGGTTTTCATAGCGTAGATGAGAGAGAGAGAGAGAGAGAGAGAGAGAGAGAGAGAGAGAGAGAGAGAGAGAGAGAGAGATTGATTTGATTTTGCCCCGAGGGGGCGAGTTTATTGAGCAGCGCCCCCCATCCTGTGAGGGGACAACCACTAGTAAGGCGATACATACTGCTCAAAGAGCCATTATTCCACTGAAACAACAGCATCGTCGTCTGGTTACATTCATATTTGTGTTTATAAGTCAGGTTGGCATTATTCAGATGTGTTATTATAGTTTCCTCATTTAATTGTCACATGGTCTGTAAAAAAAAAAAAAAAAAAAAAAAAAAAAAAAAAAAAAAAGCAAGCTTGTAGTGACTGAATTATTAATTGACAGGTTGTAAATAATAGCACTACAGAACTAGTGCAATCGTATGAGGAGACTATTCATATTTTCATTACATCAATGATTATTGAGATCATAGTTAGCTGAATACAATTATTACAAAAATAGGCAATGGTATAAATCAGCATAATACATAATTTAATACAGGCGGACATAATCATGATCCGGTTCGTTGTGCACTGGGAGCTAAGGTGTCTTGAGATCGCCTCGCACCCATACACAACGAACGTATCATAGTCTGCATGGTTGGTATCTAATTGAATATACTTAGTGGGTATTTCAAGAATGTCAGGGGGTAAGGAAATGTGATTTGTATATTAGAAGACTGTGATTAACGAGACGTGTAACATGTGGAGGGAGGTGGTAGAAAGAGAGGGATCTCGTTGGGGGTGGAAATTTCGCTCCCAGGAATTTTCGTTCCTGTGGTATTTCAATAATAATAATAAAATAATAATAATAATAATAAGGGGACAACCACTGGTAAGGCAATACATACTGCTCAAAGAGCCATTATTCTACTGTAACAACAGTATCGTCGTCTGGTGTTATTATAGTTTCCTCATTTGATTGCCACATATGCTGTATATACGTGCTCAAAAAAAAAAAAAAAAAAAAAAAAAAAAAAAAAAAAAAAAAAAAGGTGACTGAATTATTAATTGACAGGTAAATAATAGCACTACAAAACTAGTGCACTCATATGAGGAGGCCATTCATGTTTTCTTACATCAATGGTTATTGAGATCATAGGTAGCTGAATACAATTATTACATACAAGATGTGACTAATATTTCGAACTACATTAATTATTATGCAATAATAGTACCACAAATATATTACAATCATATGAGGGACACTTCACATTCTTCATTACATCAACGGTTATTGAGGTCATAGTTAGCTGAATACAAGAGTCACATACATAATGTGACTAATATTACCAACTACCGAAGTTATGATGGAATTATAGTAATACAAATATTTACAAAGATGAGTTACATGGTTCAAATTCTTTTTACAATAATGGTTATTGAGGGGATAGTTAGCGCAATATGACCAGTGGAGAAGTTTACATGCCGATAGTAATATAATATTTAGTAGGGTGTGTGGTTATGGGAGAGAGGGAGGGGGTTGTAGGAGGTAGAGGAATGGGTGGGAGAGGAGGAGGAGTAGGGGGGGGGGGGAGGAGGAGGAGGTAAGGTACTCCAGGGAGGAGGAAAGTGTGAGAGGGGAGGTGTGTGTGTGTGTATGTCCCTTCTTAAGTTAAACATCCTAGAGGACCCTACCCGTCGTGACCCAGTCACCAGACCCCAGCCAATGCCCTCTCTATACATAATTATGTATAGAGAAGGCATTGCCCCAGCACCCAAAACACACAGCCACACAGATTCAGATTCACATTCAAATTATTTTATTTCCATAAAATAATATTCGGAGGGAAGGTGCAAGTGGTCCTCCGGGAGGGACAGTGCCGCATATCCGGAGGTACTTGTACATCAAGCCATTAGCCGAGAATATTGAGGACAATACAGCAGTATGGTTAGGGGTTTTGTAGGAGGTAGAGGAATGGGTGGGAGAGGAGGAGGAGTAGGGGGGGGGGGAGGAGGAGGAGGTAAGGTACTACAGGGAGGAGGAAAGTGTGAGAGGGGAGGGGTGTGTGTGTGTGTGTGTGTGCTGGGGAGGGTGGGACATACTACATATAAATAAGTTGTTTAAGGCCAGCGATAGTACTGAAGATAAATATGGTAGTAAAAAAAAAAAAAAAAATCTTAAAAGGGAAAGTTTGAATTCGAACGCAAGTCTACAGATATCGGCAGTATCGCTTCATCGTACCTGACACAACATATCAATAAGTAGGGAAGGAAACTGTATACGTGCAAAGATCAAGATTCAATTAAGTTTAGTAGCAAAACAATATTCAGAAGGAAGATACAAGTAGTTCTCCGGGATGGATATGCCGCATATCCGAAGGTACTTAATTGTAGATCAAACCATTAGCAAAGAATATTGAGGACAATTATGTTGCTTACATATGCAAGGGTCATGTATATTGGCTTGCAAAAGGATATGAATTGGCACTTAACAGATTATTTAAATAAAAGCTGTGTTAGAGGCTCAGAGGGATATGTATATACTGTACATTGTCAATCTATTAAATGAGAATAGCAGTGATAAGTAAAGAAATACTGACTGATATTATAAGTGTGACATGATCAATGAAAATATGAAATCGTATAGAGGGCGTTACAAAGGGTTTAAGTGTGGCCTTGTAAGAAAGAAGAGATGTGTGGAGGGCAAGGGGTGCATACTTATAAGGTTCATGTTTCATGTTTACAGTACATATTATTGTGGGGGGGCAAAGTTCTTGTGTTTTTTTAGTATGTTATTGATTACGTTATTCTTTAGCATGTATATTGCTTGATCCTCAATTGTGGTTAACTGATTATTCCTGTATTCCCTAATCATTGGGCATTCCAAGATATAGTGCTCGAGAGAGTGTTTGTTGGGAGCTCTGCAAACCCCACATTGCCTGTGCTCTTCTTCTACCTGCCAATTCAGCTGCCATGGATAACAATAGCCAAGCCTTATTCTTGCATGTACTGAGTCTACCCACCTACTCGTTGTACGTTTACCATAGGTGTATTTGGTCGTAAATGCTACTTTATTGTAGTAGTTTATAGATCGGCTGGTATTATGATGTCTAGCTCTGTCTTCATCCACTCTTTCTTCTTGTGTCTTTTTAATTATAGTTCTCATTTGTTTCAATGACAGTTCAAGAATATGATCAGGTTCTTCTTTCTCTGAGGCCTCCTTGGCAAGCTTATCTGCCCTTTCATTGCCTGGGATGCCTATATGTGAAGGAATCCAGGCAAATTTGACCCCTAGCCCCTTCCCCCTTACACATTTTATCCCCCGTCTGATATCTTGTACAAGGAAAGGATAGGTGGGTTGGGGGCTAGAGATAGCTTCCAAGGCCGCCCTGCTGTCAGATAGGATAAGAATATTCTTTCCCCTTCGAAAGATACTCCCAATTCCCATCGCTATTGCCACCAGCTCAGTTTGAGTGGAGGAGGCCCAGTCCTGTAGCCTGGATAGTTCATCGTCTTCCTGAGCAAAGTTGCCACCACTCAAAATAGTGATGGCAGCTCCTGCCCTCCCAGTTACGGTGTTAAGTGAGCCGTCACAGTATACCTGATCAGTGTTCTCATCTGTCATATCTTCTATTAGTGACATAAAGTTTGTCTTCAGAGCGTAGGACGGGATCTCAGACTTTTTTGTGTCGAGTTGTGTCACTATAATCTCAATAGTGGCCTCTTCCCAGGGCGGAAGGGGGACACTCAATTGCCGGTCATCTGGATGGTAGTCTGTAAGCTGGGTGGGCGGGGTGGGGTCAGTCAGTTGCCAGTCACCGATATAGTAGTCTGTAAGCTGGTAGTCAAGAATGTCAGCAGCAGTTACATGTGGCCAGTCCCTGCCTTTTAAGTCATCTATTCTAAGTAGCTCCATTAGTGCAGTCTTAGGTCGTGTTTCTCTGTCGTCTCTCAGTGTTCGTATGCCTATTATCATATTTGTTTCTTTTATTCTATCAGTGATGGACGATAGATTTAACTCATATCTAAGATTTTTTACCTTGACATTTCTCGGACATCCAAAAATAAGTCTCATGGCCTCATTTTGCAGTTTGTCAAGTTTTTCGATCTGATTAGCAGGTAGACAGGAGAGAGCAGGTGCATGGTAGTCAATTACTGATCTAATATAGGCAATGTACATGGTCCTGAGGATGGTGATGGAGGCACCCAAGCCTTTCCATGACATTACTTTGAGGGGCCTTAGTCGTCTTTTACAGGTGGTCATTACATGATTAAATTCAGCATTATTACCCTGTAGTCCCCCAACATACACTCCCAGATATTTATAATAGTCTACCCTCTCCAGTACATTACCATGAAGATGTAGAGGCTTGTTACGATTCCAACCTTTTGTTATGGCTTTTGTTTTGTTTGTTGATATTACCAGGCCTAATTGGTCACAAGCTTCTCCTACCAAGTCTAGGGCACGTTGCATGTCCCTGTGACTATCGGCCTGGATCAAAATATCATCAGCATAGCTTTCACAGATCACTCCTCTGGGAAATTTGAGTCTAAGAATAATGTGCATTAATATGTTGAATAGTATTGGACTTAATACTCCCCCCTGTGGTGTACCCAGCTCAAGCTTACGTACTTCAGACTTTTTACCTTGAAAGACGACATATGCACTTCTATTGCTGAGGTATTCCTTGATCCAGCCCAATAGTTTACCTTTTACACCCATTTTCGCCAACTCGCAAAGTATTACATCCCTGTTTGCTACATCAAATGCACCCTTTAAATCTAAAAATACAGTAAAGTTACACCTATGGTTAGAGAGATATGATGTGATACAGGACATTGTACTTCTGCCTTTGATGTAGCCATTCAAATGCGGGCTCAATTGTGACTCTATTTTGTGCAGTAGCCTATTAAGGACAATCCTTTCAATTGTCTTGCAATAACAAGAAAGAAGTGATATAGGTCTCATGGCTGTAACAGAACCAGCCTTGGGTACAGGAATTATGACAGCTCTTTTCCAGTCAGGAGGGATGACACTGTTGCGATAGCTAAGGTTAAAGAAATCCAGCAATGGATTGCCTGCAACCTCTGTCATTGCACGTAGAATGGGATATGTTATCCCATCCTCCCCTGGGGCACTACTTTTGTTGTTGGATAGGGCTCTTTGGAGCTCGTAAGTGTTTATATCTTTACACGAGTCATCCTTAATGGCTATTGCTTCGTCTACTTGTTGGCGAAAATCCGGCAGGTTGGGTCCTAGCTTGTTCCTAACTCTGAGAGGCAGATTACTGTAGGTGGAGGCAGAGGCCCATTCATCCATAAGGGTTTGAGCATATTCCTGAGGGTGGGGATGTGCTGCAGCTTGGTTAGTTTTCCCCCTTGCAATATTTATTTTCCTCCACACAACACTGATGGATGTATCTTTATTTGTGTGATTTAAAAAGTCTAACCAGAATTTCTCCCTTGCTTTGATTTTAGCCTGATGGGCCCTTTGACCACAGATTTTTATATTTTCAAAGTTTTCACCAGTTTTATTCCCCTTCCAAATTTGTGTAGCAGTTTTTAACAAATTGGTGGTATCTTGTACCTCTTTATCATCCCTGTACCACCTTTGCCAGTTTCCACCCTTGGCATTTGAACGGTATTTGTTTCCCCTATTATTTTTGTTTTTTTTCTTGTTTGATTGCTGTTTGTTTGTTGTCTTTTTATGAGAGATTTGCTGTTCAGCATATCTTGTTAGATCTTGATAGAAAGTATTTATTGAGTTAGTCTCAGGATATGACTCAAACCACTTACTCATTCCCTCCACAAATTCTTTGGTATGCTGTGGTAGGAGTTGGAGCCTCTTCCTCCCCCCATCAACCCGCCTCTTTTTAACATCTAGCTTAGTTAATAGTGCAAAGTGATCAGATAATAGTAAGTCCTGCTTGTGAACAGAACAGGTACGATATGGCTCGTTATACAGACAAACATAATCTAGCCTGCCACCTAGGACATGCGTTGACTCCGGCTGTCCTATTAGTCTTACCTCATTACAGGAGTTTATATAATTTAACCATCGTTGACCATTAACATTAGTATTATTCCTACCTTCATGCGAGGACAGAGCTCTATGGTGAGCATTTAGGTCGCCCATCAATAGAGTCTGTTCTTCATATAGCAGGTCAGGAAATTCTTGTGTATCGAGTGAGTTGCAACCTACATATATGTTGATTAAATTAAGTTGGTAATCATCAAGGTATAACTTTAAAGATATATTTTCAGTGTCCCTACCAAAAGAACAATAAAACCTCTTTACAGGTATAGTCTTTTTTACATACGTAATCAAACCCCTGGCAGATGTTTCAGTGCAGTTGTGTACATGGGCAATATAATTTCCAAATCTAGGGCGAAATGTTTCATTAGCCCTGGTTTCTTGGAGACATATTACATCCACATCATGCAACATTGCAAAATGCTGAAGCTCTACAAAGCGTTGGTTAATGCCATTGATATTCCAACATAACACCTTTAGGCCTGTATCACAGTTTCCTGTGTTATTCATTATCACTACCTACTTGGGTTTCTTCAACACTAGCTGTCTCTACCGAGTCTACCATATCCTCAATTACTTTGGCTGTCTCCTTCATTGTTGAAACAGCAGAGAGGAGGCGCATACCATCCTTTTCTGAAAGTTGTTCTAGTTTTTCCTTTATTGATTTAACCGTGACCTTTCTTGGCAAGGCATGGGAAGCATTGTTTAAAACATCGTCTCTTACTAATGGAAGTTCAGTTTGTTCCCCTCTAACACTGTGATATTCCCCCTGCTTACAGTTTGTAATATTACTCGCATTGTCACTATTGTTCTCCGCCTGGTTATTGTTCATTTTGTTGGCTTTGTTGGCTTTGTTGGCTACCCATGCGAGTACCAATTTCATCACCTCATTTATTTGTGCTGTCATCATCTCACCTAATTGTGCTTGGAACTCAAGTTGCTGCTCCATGAGCTGTTGCAGTTGCTGTTGATGTTGATCCGCCACAAACCTGAGGTGAGCCAGGGTAATTTGTATGGCGTGTGTCATCTCATCGTTGTTGTTGTTGTTGTTGTTGTGGTGGGGGTGGGGTGTGGGGGTTCGTGGCGGCCGGGATGTTGACACTTGTTGTTGTTGTGTTTGTCCCACGCCTGTACCCACCACATCTGCCCACACATGTGTACTGGTGAGCTGTCTTGATGTCCCCGCGCGCCCTTGATCCCCGACTTCTCCCCCCACACCGCTGGCAGTGGCTGCAGTCTCCTGGGCCAGCCCTGCCCCCACAACCATGGTGGTGTTGTTGTTGCTCCCTTGTCTGTCATATTTTTGTACCTGTGGGGGGGACAAAGGAGGGACAGGAGAGGAGAGTGAGGAATGGGAAGAGGAGGAGGAGGAGGAGGAGGATGGAAGGGAGGGAGGCAAGAGGGGACGGGAGGTGGGTGTGAGAGGGAGAGAGAGGGGGAGTGTGACTGAGGTAGAGCGGTTCACTGTATGCCCAGCTGACCGGGGTGAGGGGGTAACGGTGAGTGGAGAGTGGCGGGCGATGTGATCAGCTGACGACCTGTTGTTTGAGCTCCTAGTTGAGGTGCGTTTGCTGCAGAGAATCGAGTGTGCATTATGTGGACCATTGCAGTTGGCGCACCTTGGAGAGACACTTTTTCCTTCTTTTATTTGTTTGCCACAAACGGATGACTCGTGTTGCCCTGCGCAGAACCTGCACCTGTGACATTCCTTGCAGCTAAAACTTTTGTGTCCCCATTTGCTGCAACGTAGACAGAAGGCAGGTGGTTCGTTATAGGTGGCTATGGGGTTGGGAGGAAGGATACTTAAAAATCGATGCCTGTACGGTATCACCCCTTTCCACAAGGCAAGCACTTGCTCACTCTCTTCCCCTCGTATTATGTGTCTCCTTGCCCACACCACTTGAGAATGTTGCTGTACTGCTTCAAGGGGGGCGGCGAGAGGGTATCGTTTTATAATGACCTTAGTCTTGACTTCATCCGGGCTAGGTGGTACTAGCTTCACTCCCTTATACCCCTGTGTAGTGAGAAACTTGAAGGTTGCATTCCCTACACTTCGTATGAACGGCCTATTATAGCCCTTGGCAAATGATACATTCAGGTCTGGATGGGATACTGACAGCGATAAGGCCCAGTTGAAGAAGTTTGTCTCGTTCATTGTGCTATCTTTAGGCAGGTAAAGAGGCACTGACTCCGATACGGTTGACGGTTCTTGCTGGTCACGTTTTCGATGTACAAATTGAGCTCGCTCATTCGCCTCCCCCTTTTCGTTCCTCTGGTTATTCTTCTTCTTAGAATCGACCACGACGTACCCCCTGTCATCTGGTTCTCCTCCTTCTCCTCCTTCTCTTTCTCTTCCTCTTCTGTCTTCCTCTTCCTCTCGGCTCTCGGTGCTGTTGTCCATCACGCCGTTGGTGTCATGGTGTGTTTGTTCAGGATCTTTATCATTGTCAGTGGTTTCCTCCATTGTGTTATCCTTTCCGTTTACTTCGCCTGCGTTCACGTTCACTTTCACGTTGACGGCATGGGGGGTGGTTGGGGAGTACAAAGTACAAAGGAGTACAAAGGAGTACAAAGGAAATCAAGCAACAACAGATCTAGTGACCCTTCTAGGCTGCTTGTCCTCCAAAACACTGAGGATCAAGTGTCCAAACAGTGGTTTAGAGTGGGTAAGGGAACATTGGAAAGGGAACTACTGCCCTGCCACTAACGTGGCAGGACTAGGAAGTTAGTAGGGGACATATGGGTTAGTAACTGAGGGGAGGATAAAGTTATTCATTTACAAACGCAGTCAGTCGCGGGTTTGATGCGAGATATTTGTCTAGGCGGAATTTAAATGAATCAACGGTGCTGCAGTCTATAACGTTTCGGGGAAGCCCATTCCACAAGTTGACAACTCGATTGAAGAAGAAATTCTTAGATTCGTGCGAGTTAAAAGATTTACCAATAATTTTGCAACCGTTTCCCCGTGTGTAATTAGATTGGTCGATAGTGAAGTATTTACTACAGTTCATATTGTCGATGCCTTTGATGATTTTGAACACTTGAATTAAGTCGCCTCTTAATCTGCGCTGGGTTAAAGGAAATAGATTTAATTCTCTAAGACGCTCTTCGTATGGTTTGTTCTTTAGGCTAGGTATCATTTTGGTAACTCTACGTTGAACTCGTTCTAGCTTGTTTATATCTTTTTGGTAATAAGGGCACCAGGATTGAACGCAGTATTCCAGAAGAGGGCGGACTAAGGAATTGTAAAGGGTTAGGATAACTTCTTTGGATTTATGCTCAAATGACCTGCCAATAAAGCCAATTATTTTGTTTGCCTTCTTAACAACTTCTGAACATTGTTGACTCGGTTTTAGGTTACTCGATATTGTTACTCCCAGATCAGTTTCTCTGTTTACATTCTTAAGTTGAGTGCCATTCATCGAATAGTTTGCTTTCTCATTTAGGTATCCGACATGTAGTACTTTACATTTATCCGCATTGAAACTCATTTGCCAAATTTGGGCCCAACATGACAATTTATCTAGATTGTGTTGCATATCGTCAACTTGTTCTTTTGAGAGTACGCTATTTGCAATTTTTGTATCGTCAGCAAATTTTGAGATTGTGCAGGTGAGACCCTCATCTATGTCGTTGATGTAAATTAGAAAGAGAATTGGTCCTAGTACCGATCCCTGGGGTACCCCGCTACTTACATTGGTCCATTTAGATGCCTTACCGTTTATGACTACTCTTTGCTTTCTGTTGTTGAGCCAATTTTCTATCCATTTCAACACACCGTCTTGTATTCCATGCGCTTTTAGTTTTAGCAGTAAACGTTTGTGGGGAACTTTGTCAAAGGCCTTTTGAAAATCAAGGTATATAATATCTACAGCTTTACTCTCATCGTAGAGGTTGAGGATATCGTGGAAGAAGTCTAAGAGGTTTGTTAAACAGGAACGTTTTTTACGAAAGCCGTGTTGAGTATCTTTAAGTATGTTATTTTCCTCTAAGTGATTTACGAGTCTGTCTCGTATGACCGTTTCTAGCATTTTACATACAACTGAGGTTAAGCTAATTGGACGATAGTTACTGGGTAGGGATTTGCTGCCTTTTTTGAATATCGGTGTTACGTTGGCTAGCTTCCACTGATCAGGCATAGTTCCAGACTGCAAGGATTTATTGAATAGTAATGTCAGTGGTTTGGAGAGCTCATTCTTAGCTTCCTTTAGAACTCTAGGCGAGATTGTATCAGGTCCTGGCGTTTTATTTACTTTGAGTTTATCTAAACAATTCAATACTTCTCTCTCTGTAACGGTGATATTGCTTAGAACATCTGAATTATCAATCTGAATCGGCGATGGTGTAGGGATATCACTGAGGTCTTCTGTTGTAAAAACTGATGCAAAGAAGGTATTGAGGGCATTACTCATTTGTACTTCGTCTTTGGTGTATTCTCCTTTTTCATCGACTAACGGTCCAACAGTTGAAGTAACTACTTTTTTCTTTCTGATATAACTATAGAATTCTTTCGGGTTTGTTTTACTTTGATTCGCAATATGTAACTCTAAGGTCTTTTTACTTTGCTTAATTAACTTTTTGGCTTTGCGTCGTAGCTCTACAAATTTCACCCGTTCTTCGTCATTTTGTGAGGATTTTAATCTATCATTAGCAAATTTTTTAGCAAGCAGGCAGTTTGAAATATCTTTATTCCACCATTTGGGCTTATTATTATGGCCTGGACGCCGTATTTTCGATGGTATGCAGTCTTGCACTGCTTTTAGGTAAGTGGTTTCGAATAACTTCCAAGATGTATTTATGTCGTTATTGTTAATTAAAAAGCTCCAGTCAGTTTCTTTAAACATAGCTCTAAGTTTATGGAAGTTTGCTTTCTTGAAATTAGGGACTTTTTCGATGCTACTATTTGGTTCGTTACTAGTAAACTTTAAAGTGAAAGTTATCGTACGATGGTCGCTGTTACTGAATTCATCACCAACATTCAAATTCTCTATCAATTCTTCTTTTGTTGCAAGTACAATGTCAAGAACGTTATTACCACGGGTCGGCGTTCGAACAAATTGATAAAGCGAACTCTCTTGCAAGTTCGTATACAAGTCATGTCCGGAGTGTGAAGTAAGAGTATCGCCCCACTTGGTCACAGGTAAATTAAAGTCGCCAAAAATTACGGTATCTTGTGAGTTACTTACATCTGCAATTTGTTCG
Source organism: Lithodes maja (assembly GCA_037953745.1). NCBI lineage: Eukaryota > Metazoa > Arthropoda > Malacostraca > Decapoda > Lithodidae > Lithodes > Lithodes maja. Next base: position 35,689 of record JBAKBP010021736.1, read on the forward strand.
TAAATTTCTCGGTCAGTTTGCACTGATTGAGCTGGAGGTCTGTATATTAACGCAAGTATTATTTTTGTACCTTTATTATTCTTTATTAGCACAAAAGATGTGTCGACGTTCACAATTTGAGGTTTTGACACGAGGGTCGGGTTAAGACTTTCTTTGATATAAAATAAAACGCCACCTCCATTTTTATTTATTCGGCTGTTCTCAAACATTACATAACCGGGAAGTGAATACTCTGCTAAAAAGTCTCTATCTTCTGTATTGAGCCAAGATTCTGTTATGCCAATCACATCATAATTTTCTGTAAACACTAGTTCCTCTAAATCTGAAAATTTATTGCGTATGCTACGAGCGTTTGCATAGAAAACCTTTAAAGTTGCGGTTTTAGAACTCGCAGAACGTTCTTTCATCGAATTTTTGGTTCTGGTCGGATCTATATTTACATTCATGGCTGTCCTCGGTCCTCGGTCGTTATCCCTGACGGTTTTGAATTTGGGTCGTGTTGGTGGAGATTTATCCAAATTCGCGGTTCTTGACGGATTAGTATTTAATTCCTTTGTAGGTTGCCGTCCTCGCTGTCTTCGGTCCTCCTTCCTGGTTGTCCTGTGCTGAGTCGATTTCTTCTCCGAAAATCCTTCACCGCATCGTTGAGAAGACGCCCAAAACGTGCTGCTCCCACCTGGTTCAGATGAACTCCATCGTCCGAAAACAAATAGTCATCGTAGTAGAAATTGTCCCAGGTGTCGACGAATCCCACGTTCTCCTTCCTGCAGAGGTTTGCTAGACAACGATTTGTGCTGGTGGCTATGTTGTAAAATCGGCTCTCTACACCGAGCCGGGGGACGATTCCTGAGACGATGATCCTTGATGACTTCTCCTTAAACGACTCCACGGGAGTCGTTGTCGGGAGGGAGGAGATTAGACGATGTGAACAAAATATCAGAAAATAAAACGATAAATTTATTTTCCCACGGACACTCGGGTGAGGGGATGTAGGGGAGGATGGGGGGTTTACGAGTGGTCAGTTTTTGTGGTCAAGAAAGGAGGAGGGGATGGGGGGGGGGGAGGGGAGGGGAGACGGCGTTCCTGTCCCTCTCTCAGCCTTGCTTGACTCCTCCTGAAGGGATCTTAGCAGTTTTCCTCTCGAGTTGCTAATAATTCCTAGGCTAATCTGTGTGTACACTCGAAATCACCCTTCACTGTGACACGACACTTTTTTATGGTCTCGGAAATTGTTTGATATCCGGTAGATCACCAATAGCCCGGGCTATTGACGAAATAACCCAGACAGCATGTCGTGGCACCTACCCCTCACCGGGTCCTTTTTGATACTGAGAGAGAGAGAGAGAGAGAGAGAGTAAAGAGCAGTATTCAGTAGTTCCCTGGAAGCAGGAGATAACTTGCATATTCAGCCTCTGTTTGCACGCACACGCACAGACAATCAGGGCACACACACACACACACACACACACACACATACACGCACTCGCACACTCTGGCACGCACAGGAAAGCAGGACACACCCACCCACACACACACAGTGAAACACATATCACTAGACGAAAATAGAAAGACTCGTGCCAATTCACACAAATCTTCACAAACGTAAATATTCCAAAGAATGTTATTAATTGTCACAAGTGGCGAGGTGGAGGAGAGTGGGGGTAGGAGCAAAAAGAGAGGGCATAGAAATATATGGACACAGAAACAAAACTATAAGACAAGACACGGGATATCCATGAACAAGATCAATAAGTGAACAGCAAACCAGATCAAAAGATGAATGGATAGAAAGACAAATTAACGGAAATATATATAATTTAATGATAAATAGATGAAAGCAAAAAAGAGTACACTGATTAATAAAGGGCAAATATAAAGAGTGGGTATTGTATTTCCGTTCAGCAAAGGAATTTGCCACTTATGCTTCAGGAGGCCATAAGAAAATAAAACTATCATCTAATTGATTTACCATTAGAGGATCATGATACATTCTGACAGTTAATTATGGCTATCATTAGAATCAGAATCAGAATATTTATTTTTCCATTTTACAATGGTTCTTCACATAAAACATTAAACAAATATTAAAATACATACATTATATATATACATATTTACAATAAGAAACATCTCTAGTATGTTACTGTGGACAGTCTTCAATATCTATAAAACAAAAATTACAGTTACAGTATTATTACATTTTTTTTTTATAGATCCATTTCATGTTTCAGAATATAATCTTTTAATATATGCTTAAACGTGTTTAGGTTATTTGTGTCCTTTACTGATCTCGGCAACCTATTCCATATTTTAGGACCTGCTACCAAAAGCGATCGTTCACCATAAAAGGTGTTTGTTCTCTGTACATATAGATGGTTTTGTACATTAGACGATTTCATCCAGCTTAGTAAGGATCTGTGAGACTTAAAAGGGTAAAGAGAGGCCCAATCTAATCATTGGCTTCTATATACCCTTCCTACTCTATATAAACTTGTCTAATGATAGCCAGAATAAACTTCAAGGGGTTAATAAACCAAGCGTTGTTGATAGTAATTCAAAAATTGTGGGGATGGAGAAAGCATTTAAATGAAAAGGCTACAGGCCATCTAGCTTCTTTGTCCCATCATATGTCCTTTCTAAGCTTCTTAAAATCGTCTAAATGTAGCTGAAATGAAATACAAAAGACGTTCACCAGTATTGATTTTTTTTTGTATTTATTAATATATTTATTATTTTTTGTTCACGTAAAAAAATGTGATTTAATAACATTGTCTAATTATTGCCAGAATATAATGAAAACGATGTCAACGGTAATGAATGGGTTAAATCCTCTCATCTGTGTCTCTGTTTTTTAAAGTTCCTTAGATGCTTAAAACAATACACTATAGTCACTGTCGGCTACAGCCTTTATTGAAACACTACATTATCATTCCAAATAAGTAGCCCAAGAACTCTTGGACATTAACCTCTATAGCTCACAAACGGCTAGAGTTATCGAGTTAATGTTTCTACTATTTGGGAAGGGTCAGCCTTTATGTGAACATTTACAGCCCATTAGCTACAGCCCTTTTCGAGTTACAAAGGTTAGGGTTCACAATTTCTGAAACACCAATTTGGAACTGGGTACAAACGGAACTATAACCCTCTTAAAAGAGATGTCGCCTTTCATTGTTATCCGTTTGTCACTGACAAAACGTTAATCTAGACTACATTCTGTATTCACATACTCTGAAAATGTTCGTATATGCTTCCTGTTCTTGAATAGCCACTTGCATGATTGATAAATAAGAATAGTATTTTCATTCACATACTATGAAAATCGTATATGCTTCCTGTTCTTGCATAAATAAAACTCAATAGAATTTTAATTAGACGTACGACTTAGTATAGAGTTTGACTTACAGTGTGCTGGCTTAATAATCCAATAGGGTTGATAGCTTTTGAACTCCTATTTTAACTAACTAAATGTACAGATAGACACATACGCATAGCCTACATACAGAGAGAGATAGAGCCGAAACCAAAATTATATCAATTTAAATCGTACCCATACACACATTTTGTCTGCTCGTTTATATAAAGTTTTTCAGTGCCCCACGAAAACTAAATACATATGTTAATGGAGTTAAATAGTGAGTTAGTTAAAATATGACTTTAGGACTTCAGAGGCTATCAACCCTTCTGGATTATTAAGCCAGCACAGTGTAAGTCAAGAATAGCGTCAGGACTGGAGCCCCTTTTCGAAAACTTGAGTCCCTTGGAGTTTAATAAGCTGGCCTACGATAATTGTTGCTGATGACTGTCGGAAAGTAAGCAGACGACACAGATACGCATATACACAAAATCTCTCTTTCTCTCTCTGTGTCTACCTTTAAGTAGCTTGTCACCCGAGGTTGTTTGTCCCCGATGGAGGACTTGATTAACGACGGTCTCGAGAGAGAGAGAGAGAGAGAGAGAGAGAGAGAGAGAGAGAGAGAGAGAGAGAGAGAGAGAGAGAGAGAGAGAGAGAGAACAAAGGAGTACAAAGGAGTACAAAGGAGTACAAAGGAAATCAAGCAACAACAGATCTAGTGACCCTTCTAGGCTGCTTGTCCTCCAAAACACTGAGGATCAAGTGTCCAAACAGTGGTTTAGAGTGGGTAAGGGAACATTGGAAAGGGAACTACTGCCCTGCCACTAACGTGGCAGGACTAGGAAGTTAGTAGGGGATATATGGGTTAGTAACTGAGGGGAGGATAAAGTTTTTCATTTACAAACGCAGTCAGTCGCGGGTTTGATGCGAGATATTTGTCTAGGCGGAATTTAAATGAATCAACGGTGCTGCAGTCTATAACGTCTCGGGGAAGCCCATTCCACAAGTTGACAACTCGATTGAAGAAAAAATTCTTAGATTCGTGCGAGTTAAAAGATTTACCAATAATTTTGCAACC
>JBAKBP010021737.1:0-40116 GCA_037953745.1 Lithodes maja
CTGTTTATATATACCGGTACTGTATATATATTTGTTGGTCTGTTTATATATACCGGTACTGTATATATATTTGTTGGTCTGTTTATATATACCGGTACTGTATATATATTTGTTGGTCTGTTTATATATACCGGTACTGTATATATATTTGTTGGTCTGTTTATATATACCGGTACTGTATATATACCGGTACTGTATATATATTTTCCTCACCAGACCTGCATCAAGTTAAACAAAAAACACCCCCTAGACCTCCCTTCAAGATAGATTTGTACATTTTACGATAGAAAAATGTTCCAGCCGAAGGCTGGTTCCTCCTAAAATTACAGGTTCGCTATCGCTCGCTGGAAAAAACCCTGACACCTAAATGGCACGAAAGGTCCTAATATTGACAGATAAATGGGGTGAATGGTCTTAAAATTGCCTAACTAATGAGGCGCACTTCTTAAAATCTGAAAAAGTAATGGGGCTAAATATGAGGGAGAATGGGGACCCAAAAAAACGACCCATCTCCCTTTAAAGGGACAGTAGAACGAGGCAGTTATAGTGATATACAACAGAAAGGGTTGGGAGGAAAGCATAAAGAACAAAATAGTATACAAAAAGGGTAAACAATGTCGAAAACTAGAAACAGATTATGAAGAACGAAGCCGAAAACGAGAATAAGAAGGTGAGAGAGAAACTGATAGCCAATTAGAGGAGAGGCAATTACAAGAAAACAGACGCGTTGGTAACTGATTGAGAGAGAAGAAGGGGAGAGGAAAAATGTACAATTGAAGAAACAACATTGGTAGGAATCCCTCTATCAAAGGAAGTAACAATATTTATGTCTTCTCTAATTTCTCATTTATATACTTCTCATTTACTGTTAGATGTACTATACCCCCCCCCCCTCTCTCTCTCTCTTATAAATACAGTTACTCCCTCTTTTTATTACTTCGAATCTTCCCTCCGACATAAACAGACTTACAAACAGCCACACAGACAATAATATAATCAAAATAATAAAATAAACACATCAAACAAATCATATGAATATACACACACATATATGTGTATACACATATACACACACACACAGATAATTACACACACACACACAGAATCACACACACACAATACAATACTAAACAACTGAGGCAGACCACCCACACGCACACACTCACTCACACAAACACACACACAATGAACTTCCAATACAATACAATAGCACGCAACTGAGGCAGACCACACAAACACACACACACACACAATACAATAGCACACAACTGAGGCAGACCAATACGGGTTCCTTTTATTCCCTCCATAAAGTGATACACGCAGCCACAAATATACCCCAGGTCCTAAAATTGTAGCTTGAAGCTGCTTGATAGATACAATAATGTCCTAAACAAAATGCAAATAGATGAATTGATTGACTTACTAAACTTAATAATATTATAATTCGAAGCTCAAAATAATAAATATAAGTTCTGGATATTATACAGTTGCACCAAGAATAAAAGAACAGGTAACATTACAAAGTTATATTTTTTTATCATAAGCAAAAGTTGAATTAAATGACGGTTGAATGATTGTACAGACCAGTGCTTGGTTAGATTACGCAGGTTCAGTCAACACTAATAGTTCACCAAAATACAGACAAACACACTGATCTATTGACCTACCTACAAACAGAGGAACAGGACTGAAGACCTGGTGATACAATCAGTGTTTGTGTGGTGGTGGTGGTGGTGGTGGTGGTGGAGATATAGTGGTCTCAGTAACGGCGTTAACTGAACTGGCTAATTGGGTGAATTGATGGAGGAATGGAAGGATAAATGGTTGTAATGGTCAATGTTTAGATGGATAGTTAATTATGTGAATGTGTATGTGTAGTAATGTTTGGATGGATAGTTAATTATGTGAATGTGTATGTGTAGTAATGTTTGGATGGATAGGAGGGCACTTATTCCGGGAGACACACAAACAGACAATTAAACCAAACTACTAACCGACAGCCAAATATGTTGGACATACATACATGCAGACACAGAGAGCCAGACCAACTGTGTCGGATGTTGGGGCAAGTGTTATGGTCTCTCTGGTGGCCTTCACTCAACTGTTAAATTGGATGGTTTGACAGAGGAATGGATTTATGGATCAATGTTTGGATGGGTAGGCAGCCAAATGGACAACCTACAGAGAAACAGACATACTGTACTGTATATACAAACAACCCCAATGGCCAACCAACATATTAACCGACCGACCAACCAGTAGACAGACCGACAGGCAAACAACAGATAAACTGAGGGAAAGACAAACAATCTAGCCAACTAACCAGCAAGGCGGGTGAAATAGGGGAGCTATACCCCCGCCAAAGGCGGCTTTCTAGGGCCTTTTCTAGCTGATGCTGAAAGGATTGGGTTCTAGTCATGTGGTGATGGGCTGGTCTATCAGAGTGAGAACTGAGCGATCTCTGCCATACCCATAGCTTACTCTGACTGTTCCTTTTACTTATATATTTTCTAGATCTTAAGTGACGGCGTCTCTTCCGTGGATTGACCTCCCAATCTACCAAGATTGGAAGACAAAGCGTCACATTTTTCCTTTGCCCCTCAACTTTCTCTTCATAATTGCTGAGGGGCACAGGGCCCTGGGTTGGGCTTTGGTTACCCGGGCGTTTCCGCACCCTCCTCAGCTCCCCGCCATGGAGTGGCTTCGGTCACCCAGGCTTTATTGTGGTCAGCAGGGAGGGTTCTGTGGGGGCGCTCGATTATGGCCTTGGCCTTGCTCGGGGCCTTGGGGCTGTTCGGCCAGGCAGCATGGGGAACAACAACAACAACAACAACAACAACAACAACTAACCAGCAAACAGAATGATAGACAGACAACCAGACAGACAAGTTAACCGACCTACCAACCAACAGAAAGACACGTAGTCAGTCAGATAAAAAGTGATAGAAACAGTATATATGTGTGTGTGTGTGTGTGTGTGTGTGTGGGTGTTGTTGGTGGAGGTTTAATGGTCTCAGAAGGAAGAATGGGTGTAAGAATCAATGTTTGGATAGGTAGACAAATGAATGTATGAATGATGAATTAATGGGTATACACACTTACAATGCTTATAATGGTAGTAGGACGACGGTGTATACATATATATGTTTGGAAGGATTAGCGAGTACTTGTGTACCTAGACAGATAATTAGTCAGGCAAACCGACCAACGTTCACACAAGCAAGCAAACAGACTAACGTACCCACCGACCTACAGACAGCCTCGGAAACAGAGAGATTGACAGATATTCATTTATAAGCCAATATCCTGTGTGAAGTCTGGTGGTGGAGGCAGTATAATGGTTTCTCTGATGGGGCTCACTCTACTGGCACCAGATTGGATGGTTTGGTGGAGGCATGGGTGCACGGGTTAATGCTTGGATGGATGGATAGAAGGGTACTTAATCTGCTAGATAGACTGGTAAATATATAAACATACAGACAGAATGGTGATGGGCTGGTCTATCAGAATGAGAGTTGAGCGTTCTCTGCCATACCCATAGCTTACTCTGACTGTTCCTTTTACTTATATATTTTCTAGATCTCAAGTGACGGCGTCTTTTCCGTGGATTGACCTCCCTACTGCCAACCCTGGCAGATTGGGAGCCAAAGCGCTGAGGGGCACAGGGGCTTTTGTTTCCCGGGCGTTTCCGCACCCTCTTCAGCTCCCCGCCTTTGAGTGGCTTCGGTCACCTGAGCATTATTAGTGGTAAGCAGGGAGGGTTCTGTGGGGGCGTTCGGTTATGGCCTTGGCCTTGCTCGGGACCTTGGGGCTGCTCGGCCAGACAGCCTGAGGAACAGCAACAACAATAACAACATACAGACAGAGACACAAACATATACACATAAACCTACAAACAGACCAGAAGACAGAGTAACAGATATGGAGACAACACGATTAAAAACAGTATTTGTGTGAATGTTAATGGTAGCGGTATAATGGTCTCTTTCAACTGACAAAATGAATGAAGTAAAGTAGTATAGATCAATGGGTAGATTGAAGGGTTGAATTGGTATGTGGACCAATAAAAGGAACAGCTGATGGATGAACAGGGAGGTGGCTAAATCATTGAATGGATAGGCGAGTGTTCATTCAGGTAACAAACATAACAGATCGATCAATCGGAAACATGAAGACCTGCAACAGGCATATATACAACAAGAAAAGAAAAGAAAGAAGACAAAACAGTCTGAACGATAATCAGACCGACCAATCAACCAACAGAAGGACAGACCGACCAACCAACAGACAACCGAGAGACTTATCAACCAACAGACAGTTAACCAGACCTACCAACCACGAACCAGACAAACAGACCTACCAACCAACAGACAGCTAACCAGACAGAAGACACAGCCAGTGCCTGTATGGCGGCTGGTGGTGGTGGTGGTGGCGGCGGTGGTATTTTGGTCAATAATGGTGCTCAGTCAACTGGCAGATGGAATGGTTTGATGGAGGGATGGGTGCGCGGATCAATACATGGACTGATGGATGAAAGGGTGATCATAACAATACTTGGATGGATAGACAGATAAACAAAATATATACACTTATTCTGAATTCGCTGCCTTGAGCTCTACACGATTGATAGACTATTCACGGCCGTGACAAACGTGTTCTTCTCGGAACTCTCCTCCACTCACGCTTGTAAAGCCGGAGTCACACGAGCCCTTTTTCGAGCAATTTTAATGGGCAATTATGGTCTGGAAGCTTAAGAAATTACACTTTATCAGAATTCAGCTGCCAAACTTTATCTACCTTCAGTCTAAGTACCGATACCAGTGCGAAAATGTCTCGAAATAACGAGAACAAACTTGCTCATGGAAACTTGACGGAAAAAACGCTCGTGTGACAGCGGCTTTACTCACCTAAACCACCACTTGAGCAGGGTTGACTTCAGGAAGATGAGTCACGTGACCATACACTCAATGTTGACGCTTACAAATTATACATCCAATATGTCTGGAGTCAGTTTCAGTAATAATGATGCTGGATTAATATGTGGTCAACCCTGTGTAGGCTATCAAACTTTGGAGACATTTGGTGTCTAAAGAGTTGATGTACATATTTAACCCTCTCCGACATATGACGCGATTTTGAGCCTATTAGGGATACTTTAAAGCCTTTGTTACCATCAGGGGTATTTAGAAACCTTTAGTTTAGTTACTTCAACCTCTGCAGTTGTCTTTGAGTTAGCTGTGGGCAGAAAACAAATTTTGGAGAGGTACCGGGTAATTAAAAGAGTGAGAGAACTGTATTTCTTATTGCTAATCTGGCAACCTCTGCGTCATATGTGCGTGAAAGGGTTAAGTCACTGTTAAATGTCCCTATCTCACAACTATATTACAACACAAGGAGCTGCAGTGTCTTGAGAATCCACAGCTTCGTCCTTCTACATGAATATCAGCGCCATATACTTTTGTTAAGGGGAGGCAGACCGTTTTCCTGGACCCCCTTCTCCCTAATGTTTAGCCCCACTAGTTTTGAGATTATAAGACGTTCGGCCCATTAGTTTGGCGATTTTAACACCTTTCGCCCCATTTTGTTGTCAAATTTAAGGCCTTTCGTGCCATTTAGGTGTCGATTATTTCCTGGCGAGCGATAGCGAGCCTGCAATTTTAAGAGGAATCGGCCTTAGGCCGGGACATTTTTCTACCGAAAAATGTACAAATTTATCTTGAAGGGGGGTCTAGGGGGTGTTTTTCTAATCTTGTTGGAGGTCTAGGGAGGAAACTAACAAAATATATGAATACATGAATTAATAGACCAAATAAACGGTCAGCCTCCCCTTAATAGAGTCTACAGCCCCATATGCTAGGCTAAGAATCCTATTTACACTGGTCAGTTACTGGTTCAAGTGTTTCAGAGCTTGATATGTAGGCTTAATCTTGAGTTATATAACTAAAGGCCCTAATCTTTTAATGATATGCTTATGTGCTATATTTAAAAAAATATATATATATGCTGTATAAAGTAGTAATCATCCTCTCTCTCTCTCTCTCTCTCTCTCTCTCTCTCTCTCTCTCTCTCTCTCTCTCTCTTTTCTCCTCTCTCTCTCTCACAAAATTAAATGTGTGGGTTCCCCAGAATTTCTCAAATATACTGGTTTGGTTCTCTACTCTGCCTATGTGTCTTTCCTCACATTAATAACATTGCAATTTTTAGTATGTCAAAACCTTGTGTATTCAGACAGGGAATAAGCTATTATTATTTATGTATTATTAATCACAATTATATATCTACGGGTGGATGGGACTCGTTAGCCTTGGTCGGCAACCCATCTAGGGGAGATAACCTTATAAAAATCCGGATGGATGAGACTCGTCAGCCTTGGTCGGCAACCTGTCTAGGGGAGTAAACCTTATACAAATCCGTACTGCCACCTTAGGGTGAAGCAGGTTAGTGGATGGATTAGCCACACACCACTGTAGACAAATAGTGCTAAAAAATACATAAAAGGCCTCTGAGCCGGACGGACCCTAAATTGAGTGGTCAATCCTGTAAGTCCTTCAGTAAACTGGCATTGGTTGTCCCTCTTACTGGGGATAGGTCCGCTTGGGGGCATTTTGTGTATGGCCACCCCCATTAAGGGGAGTAAGGCGTCCAGCAATAGATAGATAGATAGATAGATAGATATAATAATACATCATATATGTTTGTGTTGTTACTAGCAGCCAAAGTGTGTTTCGTATATTCTCGTACGACACAATAACAGCGTATAACTAATAGTAATATATTGTCACACCATCATAAGCTACCTACGTTCACAGTAAGGGGAGGTGGGTAGTTTTTCTGGTCCCCCTTCTTCCTCGTGTTTAGCCCCATTAGTTTTCAGATTTTATGACGTTCGGCCTATTAGTATGACGATTTTAAGACCTTTCGCCACATTTCTTTGTCAATATTAAGACCTTTCGTGCTATGTAGGTGTCTATTTAACAAATAAATATATACATAAATAGACCAAAAATATAACCACTGTCCCCTTAAAATATAACCACTGTCCCCTTAAAATATAACCACTGTCCCCTTAAAATATAACCACTGTCCCCTTAAAATATAACCACTGTCCCCTTAAAATTAATCACAATTCACTTGTTCAGGAAAAATTCCATCAAGAGGTTTCTTCTAGCGAGATAACTCCTCCAGTAGACCATTTCAACCAGTTTATCTCAACCAGTGCTAAAGTAACCAAGACCAACCAATTCAGTGCAAACTTATAGTACTAACCTAGCCTAACCAAATCAATCTAACCTAACCTAACCTAACCTAACCTAACCTAACCTAACCTAACTAACCTAACCTAAACCCTAACCTAACCTAACCTAACCAAATCAGTGCTAACTTATAATACTAACCTAGCTTAGCCTAACCTAACCAAATCAGTGTTAACTTATAGTACTAACCTAGCTTAACCAAACCTAACCTAACCTAACCAAATCAGTGCCAACTTATAGTACTAACCTAGCTTAACCTAACCTAACCAAATCAGTGTTAACTTATAGTACTAACCTAGCTTAACCTAACCTAACCAAATCAGTGCCAACTTATAGTACTAACCTAGCTTAACCTAACCTAACCAAATCAGTGCCTAACTTATAATACTAACCTAGCTTAACCTAACCTAACCAAATCAGTGCTAACTTATAATACTAATCTAGCTTAACCTAACCTAACCAAATCAGTGCTAACTTATAGTACTAACCTAGCTTAACCTAACCTAACCAAATCAGTGCTAACTTATAATACTAACCTAGCTTAACCTAACCTAACCAAATCAGTGCTAACTTATAATACTAATCTAGCTTAACCTAACCTAACCAAATCAGTGCTAACTTATAGTACTAACCTAGCTTAACCTAACCTAACCAAATCAGTGCTAACTTATAATACTAACCTAGCTTAACCTAACCTAACCAAATCAGTGCTAACTTATAGTACTAACCTAGCTTAACCTAACCTAACCAAATCAGTGCTAACTTATAATACTAACCTAGCTTAACCTAACCTAACCAAATCAGTGTTAACTTATAGTACTAACCTAGCTTAACCTAACCTAACCAAATCAGTGCTAACTTATAATACTAACCTAGCTTAACCTAACCTAACCAAATCAGTGTTAACTTATAGTACTAACCTAACCTAATCAGTGCCAACTTATAGTACTAACTTAGCTTAACCTAACCTAACTAAATCAGTGCCAAATTATAGTACTAACTTAGCTTAACCTAACCTAACCAAATAAGTGCTAACTTATAGTACTAACCTAGCTTAACCTAACCTAACCAAATCAGTGCCAACATAATATAGTACTAACTAACCTAGCTTAACCTAACCAAATCAGTGCCAACATAATATAGTACTAACCTAGCTTAACCTAACCTAACCAAATCAGTGCCAACATAATATAGTACTAACCTAGCTTAACCTAACCTAACCAAATCAGTGCCAACATAATATAGTACTAACCTAGCTTAACTTAACCTAACCAAATCAGTGCCAACATAATATAGTACTAACCTAGCTTAACCTAACCTAACCAAATCAGTGCCAACATAATATAGTACTAACCTAGCTTAACCTAACCTAACCAAATCAGTGCCAACATAATATAGTACTAACCTAGCTTAACTTAACCTAACCAAATCAGTGCCAACATAATATAGTACTAACCTAGCTTAACCTAACCTAACCAAATCAGTGCCAACATAATATAGTACTAACCTAGCTTAACCTAACCTAACTTAACCTAACCAAATCAGTGCCAACATATTGTACTAACCTAGCTTAACCTAACCTAACTTAACCTAACCAAATCAGTGCCAACTTATTGTACTAACCTAGCTTAACCTAACCTAACTTAACCTAACCAAATCAGTGCCAACATATTGTACTAACCTAGCTCAACCTAACCTAACTTAACCTAACCAAATCAGTGCCAACATATTGTACTAACCTAGCTTAACCTAACCTAACTTAACCTAACCAAATCAGTGCCAACTTATAGTACTAACCTAGCTTAACCTAACCTAACCAAATCAGTGCCAACATAATATAGTACTAACCTAGCTTAACCTAACCTAACTCAACCTAACCAAATCAGTGCCAACTTATGGTACTAACCTAGCTTAACCTAACCTAACTCAACCTAACCAAATCAGTGCCAACTTATAGTACTAACCTAGCTTAACCTAACCTGACGTATCCTATCAGTATTGGTTGAGTTGATACTGGTTGAGAGCTACTGGTTTAAATGGTCTACTGGTTTAGTTGTCCGTTTACCTTCAGGTTCAATTATATTTCAATACTGTATGGGATATCTATTACCCTATTCTGCATTATATTGGCTATAGAAGTGTGTGTGTGTGTGTGTGTGTGTGTGTGTGTGTGCGCATGGTTGGTTGCACTAGTGTTACAGGGAGGGGAGAGAGCCTTTCCATAGTCTACCATTTTACCTTTTCAAATTATGTAATAAAACAAAATATAGATGTTGGGTAGTGTTCAATCAAACTAAACTGTGTGCCTTTGTTCACTGACTGACTAACAGTTTGAATCACTCATTGACTTACTCTAACTGACCCTAACCCCATCTCTCTCTCTCTCTGTCACCTACACACACACACACACACACACACACACACACACAGAGAGAGAGAGGAGAGAGAGAGAGAGAGAGAGAGAGAGAGAGAGAGAGAGAGAGAGAGAGAGGAGAGAGAGAGAGAGAGAGAGAGAGAGAGAGAATCAATTAAAACACTCATGGTAAAAGTTCTCTAAGCTAAACCCCCTAGGACAGACCAAGTCAGCATCCAATAGAGCCAATACAAGTGGGAATACTGGTGAAAGGCCTTTGTACCGGGAGCTAATCACGGGAGGACTGGTGCTAACTGGTATAGTGAAGTGTGGTGGTGGTGGGAGTGTGGTGAATTGTGGCCATGGTGACGCGAGGGTGGTGATGGAGTTTTCAGTGTGGTGGTGGTGGTGGAGTGTGGTGATGGTGACGCAAGTGTGGTGATGGTGATTTGAGTGCGGTGTTGGTGGTTTTAGAGTGTGGTGATGGTGGAGGGTGGTGATGGTGATTGGAGTGTGGTGGTGGTGCAGTGTGGCGATGGTGGTGGCGAAGTGTGGTGATGGTGACGCATGTGTGGTGATGGTGACGCATGTGTGGTGGTGGTGCTGTAGGAGTGTAGCCATGGTGACGAGAGTTTGGTGATGGGACTGTGATGGTGGTGGTGATGGTGATGGAGTGTGGTGGTGAAGGAGTGTGGCGAGTTTGGTGATGGTAATGGGAGTGTGGTGGTGGTGGTGGAATGTGGTTGTGGTGGAGTGTGGCGAGTGTGGTGATGGTAATGGGAGTGTGGTGGTGGTGGTGGAAAGTGGTTGTGGTGGAGTGTGGCGAGTGTGGTGATGGTAATGGGAGTGTGGTGGAGGTGGAAAGTGGTTGTGGTGGAGTGTGGCGAATGTGGTGATGGTAATGGGAGTGTGGTGGTGGTGGTGAAAAGTGGTTGTGGTGGAGTGTGGTGATGGTAATGGGAGTGTGGTGGTGGTGGTGGAAAGTGGTTGTGGTGGAGTGTGGCATTTGTGGTGATGGTAATGGGAGTGTGGTGGTGGTGGTGGAATGTGGTTGTGGTGGAGTGTGGCGAGTGTGGTGGTGGTGGTGGTGGAGGTGGAGTGTGGTATGAATGTAATGGTGGTGGTGAAGTATGATAGTGGTGTTTCCTGACAGTTGACCTATCATTTGTCCCGTGCGTTATTTTCCCCTGCGAGGGATAAATCACTGGCGGTAAAATGGACCTTTCACGTAACATTAGCGTGAGAATGACCTCGTTACTGTACTTGTCCGTTTACTAGACCTGTTGTTGCTTGATTTCCTTTGTACATCCCGCATAAACTGCCAACCAGCATCACGCCCGGTGTGTTGAGTTCATAGACCGGTATAGTAATGGGGGTACTTTAGATGACCGGGAGTTTTCGTTAAGGGGGGTCACCGTTTTTGTTTTATCTTTCTCTCCTTTTATCTCTTTTCTTGGCTTGTGTCCATTCGGCCCTATTCAGCCAACTGTTTTAAGACGTTTATCCCCATCCAGGTGTCGATTTCTTCCTGGCGAGCGATAGTGAGCCAGCATTGTATGGAGAAATCCGGCTTCGCCTGAGACATTTTTCTATCGAAAAATGTACAAATTTAGCTTGCTGTCAAAACAAAAATATATATATACTGGCTCACTACCGCTCGCCAGGAAAATATTGACACCTGGATGGGGTAAACGTCTTAAAACAGTAGGCTGAATGGGGCCTAATGGATACAAGACAAAGAGAGAGGGAGAGAAAGAGAGAAAAAAAAAGCGAGGTGGGTTCCCTTAACTGTGTACGTCAGCAATTGTGTTGTAACATACTGCTGTTTATGGGATGAACCAACCATTTTATTGTTCATGACTATACATGTGAAAGATAAACCCCGGCCTCTTGTTGACGTCCTTCATTGCAGATAATTATGGTAACAATCTGAATGACTCCGGGTCTCACACAGGGAGGCACTCACTCAATTGACCACTTACGAGTTTCAGGCTATAAGGAACTTGAAGCTGTAAACATTGATAGTAAACAGATGTGCAATAATAATGTAGGTTTCTGATGGCTAAGGAGTATGTTGAATTGGGTTTTATGTATTTATAAATGAACTATAACCGTATTTTAGCAGGTAATTCTAATAAATATCAATGTCTACTGCTCCAACTTCCTTATAGAACGAAACTCGCAAGTGGTCAATTGGTCTTGTTGGGTCTTCCTACAAACCTCCCGGGTGTGATAAACATGTTCTTGTCAAGGCCACATATTTTGGCCATGTACAGCAAGTTGATCCCACATGGTACAAAACGTTCCAGTGAAGGGAGCCCTTAGAGAGACCAATACAATTCAGTGGTGGCTGCTAGTGATATAATACACTAACATTACGATCTACTATTCTGGAGTCCAATCATAGCTGCAAACACACACACACACACACACACACACACACACGCACGCACGCACGCACGCACACACACACACACACACACCCGGGCGGGGAAGAGACATTTGGGCAAGTCTCCTAACGGTGTAGCCTCTGTTCACCTAGCAGTATAAATAGGAACCTGGTATAAGTGGACGAAGTTGTGACGTCCCATCTGGGGTTGGTGATCGGTTACAAGGTGAGATGGGTATCGTACTGGTCAACCTAAGCTACTGGTCAACCTAAGCCTTCGGGTGAGACTGGTACCGTTGTGAGAATGGTACCGTACATATTAACCCTAAGCCTTCGTTTCCAGATGTCGCCAATTGGCTAAAATACAGACTACACACACATCCACAGCCATTCCAACGATACACTTAACATGCATTTCACCCAATACATTCCCAGTTAAGGAGGCACGATAATAATGAGCTTAGCTCGCATTGTGTGGATTCCCCTTGACGAACAAGCAAGTGAATAACACACACACACACACACACACACACACACACACACACACACACACACATGTTTTCACTATAGCCTAAATGACCAAACAAATTAATGGACTCTGACAAAGGTAACGAAGGGTGAATTGTTTTATTTGTAATACCGCTCCAGGTTTCCATTAAGGGGAGGGAGTTTTTTTCAGGCCCTCCTTCTCCCTCATGATTAGCTCCATTAGTTAGGACATATAAAGACGTTCGCCCCATTAGTTTGGCAATTTTAAGAAATTTCGTCCCATTTCTTTGTAAATATTAATACCTTTCTTGTGATTTAGGTGTCGAGCGATAACGAGTCTGTAATTTGGAAGCGGCCTTCGGCCAGGAAATCTTTCTACCGCAAAATGACCAAATTTATCTCGAAGGGGGATCTTGGGGATGATATTTGTTTAAGATTGATGGAGGTCTAGGGAGTAAACTGAAATGATAATAAATAAACACATACATACACAAATAAATAAATCCTACCTCCCTTAACACTCAAAGAGCGGGTGGTAGAGTATATTTGACTGTGCCGCCCAGCGGGGAGTTTTTACCGTAAACGAGCTTGTTTCCGTGCTAGTTTTCATGCATAAACAAGAGTCAGAGCGTAATACAAGTATGTATCCCTGAAAGGGTGTTAATTCAGCTTTCCAATGACACCAGAACCATCCTTCTACGATCACTGGTTGTCTTGCAACGATCGTGCAACCGAAGGGCAAAATCGGTAAAATATGGTCATTTCCTTACATTATTACGTGTGAAACAAGTGAGGGAGGGTGGAGTAGGGAGGAGTACATTTCAGTAGCTCCACGGCCACCGTGGCGAGCGGTCATGAGGTAACCTACGCTCCTCCCACCGCTCCGCTCTCTCTCAGAGCAGATTACGTGCTCAAAATTGCATGCGACTATAGCCGGGCCCCGCCACATAGTCCTTGGTTCTCTCGCCCGGCTATAGCCGGGTGCCGCCAGTTAAGGGTTAAAGTTAGAAGCTTACAGAAAGAAGAGCGATCAGTAGACCACATATTATTGCCATGCGTGTAAACCTTGGGAGCAATGTTGCATGACAATATATGCAATCATCACCTAAATTTATATATCAACTAAATTATGACAATAGAAGATGGGTTATTATACAAACAGAAGCATGAACAAATACATCTCGACTACAAACAGATCTAACATACACCAGGTTAACAGAAGAACAGAAACAAACAAACATACCTCAACTACACAAAGATCTAACAGACACTGGGTTAACAGTCAAAATGAAGCACAGATATACCTCAAGTATACAAAGATCTAATAGACACCAGGTTAACAGGCGAACTGACACATGAACAGATATATCTCAATTAAATAAAGACAAAAGAGGATAGGAAAAACAAACCCCTTGGTACGGAGACAGACTAAAGCCGGTATCACACGAGAGCTTTTATAGTCAACATTCGATGATCAACATTTTCCTGGCAACATTTCTGGAATATTTTGCAACGGTATCAGAAACTAGACTGATGATATATGAATTTAGGCAACCAAAATATTTGATATGTTGACCTCATAAGCTGCCAGACCAATGTTGAGGATAAATGTTGAGTGAAAAAGCGCTCGTGTGATACCGGCTTAAAGGGTGGCTGACCTGACAACAGAGAGAGGCAGTGACAGAAGCAACTTGGGAAATCAATCCAATACGTGGACAGGCGCCTCAAAACAATTCACTCTATCTAGTATATTCCCAGACCACGATTTCTTTTCGCAATTTTCAACCCTAGTTTGTCTGTTATATCCCTAACTATATATTGGATATTTGATTATAATAGATATATTTGCAGCCACCGCTTGATGTAACTTTTATATCTATATGATTTTGTGAATATTGTATTCCATGCCACCTAAACTAGATTCCATTGAATTCTATAAACAGGCATCTCAGTCGTTGTCTTTTTCTTTATTTAAAAATATAATAATGATTGACAACGATGCAGTTTGTTGATGACGCGTTTTTTACCACCATGCACTCCCCCAGGGTGGGTGCCCTGGTGTTTCAAGGACTTCATTGGCAGTTCCCACAGATTACTAGGCCGCACCGTCCACCAACAGCAATGTTGTCTGCCAGTAACGTACGCAGGCGAGTACTCTACCAACCTCCTCAAAAATTATCGGAGTGTTGAATCCAGTACAAATGATCATAATATTTAATTGGATTTGTGTTGTGAATTTTGTAATAACTAGAACTATACAAGATTACTAGCTCCGAGATTCAAAATATAATATTATGTGCATTAGAATTGTCGGACAATAACCTTTATCTTAAGATAATCTTTACTGCAATATAAGACTCAGATATACCATGTGTGCCACAAAAAGCGCTCGTGTGACACCGGCTAAAGTTGGCCCCAGAGACGCTCCACCATCACTTCAGATTTCTCAAAATATCGATCAAACCCCAAGGACTGTCGGGGATCAGCCTTAAATAATTCACACCACCGATATTTCCTGCAACTTTTGATCAGAACACAATTTCTGGCAACATTTCGCGACTATATTGCGCTATTATCTGCAGCCTTATTAACGGTTGGTTATTCGTAAGTCATAGCATATTTATAAAGACTGACATAATGTGCTAAAAATAGTCTTCTCATCTTTCACAGATCACCAGTCATGTAGTTATTGTATTGTCTCCTAATATGTGTGAATATATACTTCTCATAACACAAGGGCATCATCAATAGAACAATAATTTTACCATATAGGAAGAGTCAAGCAGCAAACAGGCGTGATAATGTACAGCCCGTTTGTTCCAGCAAAGCTAGTGGTTATAAATATTAGACTACAGTAATACATGTCCGAACTCCTGAAAACAATAATGTCTGAATTTACCGGTTCAATTTGTATTAATGGGTATCTTCATAATATTGTGTTACAAACATTTGTACATATATTATGGCATGCAGTTTAAAAGTATATTTTTCCTGCAATTTAGATCTTAGCATAAAAAAACAGGTATAAAATTCCTACCAAAGCAATAATTAAACGCTAAATTATTGTCACTGCTAAAGATGAAAATACTGGAATCCAAATGCCCTTCAACCAATTAATGGGTTTATGATAATCGGTGAACCATTAATCTAGTGAGGAAGAAGTGAGCCAAGTCTGGAGGAAGGGTCCGGATTGATAAGTCTTCCATTCAGACCGGACAGTTGAGTAGTTTACTGCCAAAGGAACAAGTAACTCGTTCAAAGATTGGTGCAGATCCTGGGGAAGTCTGAATATCTTAAAGGGAATATTGGACCTTGGAGAGTCTTCAGTATGAGTATATGCACGTGTGGTGTGTGTCTGTGTAAGCATATAGTTAGTTAGTTAATTCTTTATTTCATAAAGGGTTACATGGCAACATTTTACATATATACAGATAGACTCAGACTCAAATCTTTATTTCATAAAAGGCAACACAATTAACTTTTTACATATATACAATAGAGATAACAGTAACCTCATACATTACCGCATTCTAGGTTCATGGTTTTGTACAAACATAATTCTTGACTTGATAGCATTTATATCATTAGTTTTCAAATCTGAAACGTCATATTCATGTAATAGGATATGGTTAACTTCCTTTCCTAACGATAGGTATTCATCAAGGTTTAATTAACATTTCTGTAAAAACTTGCAAGGTTTTAGGAGACATTTGTGAGCAAATCTAATTTTTAACCAATTCATTAAATGATTAAATTTCATTAGTCCAGCCAATTCACATGCATGATGATTACTTTCCCAATATTTTAATTTCAGCATTTTCTTTATTGCTTTGTGGTAACCAATTGCAAATTGCTTAAGAGGAAGTTTGCACTTTTTGTTATAAAACCATAACATTAACATTAGAAAATTTACGTAAAATACAATTAAATTCATTATAAAACTTGTTACGACACCTAATTACGTCTTTGTCATTATTTAAATTATCATCTATTATAAACCCTAGATACTTTTGTTCATTAACAACATTCAATATCTCTCCACATAGCATCAACTTTGGCTTTAAGTTTTATCTTTATTGTCTTTGAAATACATGCATGATGATTTATTAATATTAATGTCAATATCAATTTCTTTTGCTTCATTTCCAAGCATATTTAGTAAAAACTGTAATCCCGATGACGATGGTGCTAATACAACAATATCGTCAGCGTAAGCACTAATATTACTTGATATATTTCCTAGTGTGCACCCCTTTTTACATTTAGACACTTTTTCAATCAGCTTATCTATATAAAGATTAAATAATATCGGAGACAAGACTCCTCCCTGTCTTACTCCATTCATTATTTTCCAGGGTTTTGATATTGAGTCTTTATGCTTAGTAGCAACCAGTTGATTTATATAAAGATATAATATTATGTTCGCATAAAAGTGTGGAATACCTGCTTCAATAAGTTTACTTATTAATGTGAAATGATTAACTTTATCAAAAGCTTTTTTAAAATCAATGAAAGCTGTATAAACATTTGAGTCTTCTAATCTGTATCTTAAAATTGTTTCTTTAAAAATCAAGCACACTGAGGATGTAGAGTGATTAGCCCTAAACCCATGCTGCCTCTCATTAAAGTTCACATAATGCAAAATTTTATATTTTAAGCAATATTCAAATAATTTTAAGAAAACTGGAGATGATATAATAGGTCTATAATTATCCAAGGAGCTTTGATCTTTATATTTATCTTTAATAAGGGGCAAAATAAGTCCGGACGTCATCTCATCAGGCAAATGTCCATGTGCAATAAATGATGAAAACATTTTAGCAATTAGTCTTACCGCGCTTTCAGAACAAAACTTCACATGATTAGAATGAATGTTATTGTGCCAATGACTCAATTTAGCTCAGATAATGCCAAACAAACATCTTTGGTGTTGATAACTCCCAATAATTTGCCTCTTTGCACATGCACATTTAACTTGTCTCTTATAAGTTCATATTTATCTCTTTTCTGGCATTTGCTGTCATCAAAAACGTTTTTAAAATTCTGCGAAAATTTCTCAGCAATTTTACTGGAGTCACATTCACCTTCAATTTTAACATTTAAATAACACTTATTATTTTTAGTTTTCCTGACTTCTTTCCAGAATGCATTATATCTTTTATTGCTTAAAGACTCAGCTAATTTATCATTTCTAATATTGATTTTATTATATTTAATATATTTGAATGCGTTCTTAAACAGTTTCCTGGAAGATGTCATATTGTCAAGTAAATCACCATATACAGGACAGCCATTTTCTTTCCATTTTAAGAAATGTTCTCTAGCATTTTTATACAACCCACTAACATGGTCATTCCATCCTGGTTTTATCTGATAATTTTTTGTACTTTCAATTGCATATTCCTCAGACGACTCTTTCAGTATACTTACAAGTGAGTTATAAATGTAATTCAATTCTGCAATATGACTATTGTTTTCACATTTGTATGTACAACAATCGAAACAACTAAAGTTCATTAAATCAGACTGTACAATAGTCTCACTCATTTTGTCTTTATAGTTTGTAACAACATCATTTGATGTAAATAACTTCCAGTTTATGAAGCTAGAAAACTTAGATTCAGGAATAATTTGTATATTGTCTAAATTAATATTAATTTTAAAAACTAATGGAAAATGATCAAATAATGCCAGGTCATATCGTACATTAATGTCAGTAATATAAGTGTTCATATTATCCGAAGCTATCACATGATCTAACCAACTAGTAGAGTAATTACCAGGAGACAAATAAGTAAAAGTTTCGTCCGGTAACACTTCATCAATAACACATAGGCTTTTATTATCAATTAGGTTCAATAGCTCTTCCCAGAATCTGCCTTTACAGTAATTTGCATTAAAATCACCACTAATAATAATATTGTTAATATTTTGTTCATCAATGAAATTTTCTAAAACAGCAAGTGACTGTCTATATTCATCTATGCTATCATCATTCTGCTTATCGCAAGGCAGATACACATTAATAATTAAATATGTTGGTATTTTTGTCTTCAATGTTACACCTACAATTCTGTCATCACAAAACACTGACTCAATCTTATTACTTAATTTTTTGTTCCACATTATCGCCACCCCTTTCGACGGCCTACCCTCTATTATTCCCTCATTAGTTCGGTCTTCAACCCTGGCTATGCAGTCAAAAGATTCGTTTATAGTGTTCATAAAGGGAATATCATCCTTGAGCAACATTAATTCTTGTAATAAAATCATATCATATTCTAAGGTTAACTTGCGTACTGTTTCTATATTATTTCTTACAGAGTTACAATTATAAGAAGCAATACTAACCATATTTTGAAATTAACTACAATTTATACAGAAGTCTTTGATTTAGCCATATAAAACTTTCTCACATTAACATGTTTTGGCCAGCATTCCGGTTGAAGTAATTGTTCCCTATCTTCTAGTGTGACTGTCAGTTTGAAAGACTTCCAATCTTTTTTAGCTTGTAAAGATTCTAACTCAATGCATTTAATGGCCTCAACTTTTAGTTAATTTTTTGTGAAGTCGAGAATGTCATCACTATCAGATTCTAGATCGACATTTCCTATGTATATATCTACAGTTCTACGATTGCCTTTAAACTTTGTGTTGCTGAATGTCTTTGTACCTCTTACACCAATAGGTTTACGTTGTTTTGGTTCCGAAGCGGCCTTTATTCCCTGATAATGTCGTTTTCTTCCTACCAAGGTGTATCCTTCTTTATCCACAATGGTGGTGTGATGTTCCGATCTTCCATCCTCCATGACAGTGGTGCCAAACCCTGTCACGCCACTGCCGGTAGCACTGGTGCCAGCTCTTGAACCTTTATCATCTCCATCAGTGATGCCAATTCTTGATCCTCCTTCCTCAGTATTGGTGGTGCCAGCTTCCTTAACCATCTCCTCCGAAAGAATATATCCAGGTCTTGATATTTTCTTGTTTGGGGTATCTCGATTTTGTTTATTCATTGCTCCATGTTTTGGCTTGGTTACTCTCGTCTCTAATATTGGTTCAGCAGATAATTGTGTCAGGGCTCTGGGTCTTGCAGTGAAGCCGGTAAATGAGACTGCATCACTTGTTTCACTCTCCTTACACAAAATGTCACTGTAGCTCGGTAATACAAGATGAGAAACACTATTGTCTTGTTCATAATCATCGCTCTTTTCAAAATTCACATGGTCATTATTCGATAATTGTGACAAGGTAGGCGCAAATGGATTTCCTACAGTAGATAACAGTTCATGTATCTCATCACTAAGGGTACAATTATTCACAGATTTCTTGTTGGCATCCTTAAAAAGTTTGTCAACATTTTCAACTATGATACTGTCTCGCTTCAATCTATCTATCTATCTATCTATCTATATAGATAGATAGATAGAGAGATAGAGAGAGAGATATATAGATAGATAGATGGATATACATTATATATATAGATAGAAGCTACATAGATATAGATATAATATACAACAGATACAACATCATCACTATTTTAGGCTAACTATTGATTTTGGCTTTATCTCCTGTTTTTATAAACCAATCCTCATATGCCATGGATGACCTTGCTAGTATACAAATAGAGCTGAAATGAATTAACACTTTCTTTCCTATATTAATAATCTCCTCTTCCGTTCCACAACCAAAGATTCTGTCCTCTTCACTACCGTCCATTCTGTCCTATTTATAGCCAACGTGTCCTCTTCTTGTATAATCCTTCCACACACTTTATACCCCCCCCCCCTTCTTCTCCCTCTACCACCCTACACCCCTGCCCCCAACCATCCCACTCCTTTACACAACGTACCTCACATGTGTTGTTGATGCTGCTGATCTCTCTATCTCTCTTTAGTATCTTTACTAGAATTAAGTCCTAACCACCTCGCTGGGATCGTAAGGTCTGTGTGGTCAGTGTATCTATGTAAATAAATCTCTCTCTCTCTCTCTCTCTCTCTCTCCACTGCGAGGTACCAGTCCAGGGGGACACTAGGATCATAATGAGGACAACCAATCGGGCGCGCGAGGTTAACCCAAAAAAAACCCACCAACCAAGCAACAAAGACCAATACAAGAGGGAGGAATAATGCTGCAGTGGTCTATTTATGTTGGTGCTGCGGTGGGGGATTTATGTTGGTGCTGCGGTAGGGGATTTATGTTGGTGCTGCGGTGGGGGATTTCAAAGTATACTTGTGCAGTTTGACTTACAATATTATCATATTATGACTCCATCGTTTGTTACACACACACACACACACACACACACACACACACACACACACACACAGTCAATGTATACTGTATAGTAATTATCTGACAGAAAACTGATATTTAGACCCAATATTGACGCAGTGAATTATAAAGATATAAATAGGATCATCTTTACCTCTATGCTAATCTGGTGCTGGGTTGAAATATTACGATGATTACAACATTCGGTATAATTATAAAACTAGCACAATCCTTCTTATTATTAACCCCTTCAGCTTTGGGCGGTGCTATCAAGGGGGTAGTGTTTGTTTGTTGGTCAATGTTCTATATATATATTAATGTCCTTTTTGAGTTTTCTAGCTAGACCTCCATCAAGCTTAAAAAGACATCCCCTAGACCCCTTTCATGATATATTTGTAAATTTTTCGGTAGAAACATTTCCCGGCCAAAGGCCGGTTCGTTATCGCTCGCCAGGAACAAATTTACCCCTAAATGGCATGAAAGGTCTTAATATTGACAAAGGAAATGGGGCGAAGTTTCAAAATCGCCAAACTAATGGAACGATGGTCTTTAAAATTTCAAAACAAATATGCTAACATGAGGGAGAAGGGGGTCCAGCAAAATCGACTACCTCCCCCTTAAGGATACCATTATACGATTTTACAGCCGAACTAGGAAGGATATGTGGTAGTTAAACATTAACCCCTTCCGTACCGGTGACGTACAGTCGCGCTAATAAGTCATGTCCCAGCTGTCATTACGTTCGGCTTGCTCTGTGCTGTATTTATGTCTGTCAGATGTTGAATAGGGTGGGTCAGTGTAGGAACATGTTTGTATATTTCACGCAATATGAAGAAATTTAGCTTAGATATTGTTGATACCAATTATTTATCAAAACATACTTGGTGCCGAGACATCACTTATTAGCGCGACTGTACTTTGCGTTATATTCCGGCAACTATTAGACGATGTTGTTCAGCTTAGGAAGGACGTCTACCCATTTAAAGGCTACAGACTATCTCAATTAGTCCTTTTAGCTACCATATAATCCTCCCGCAGCTGAATAAAATCGTCGAAATGTTGCTGAAATGTAATCCAACAGACGTCGCCGGTACAGGAGGGGTTAATTGAGTCTGTATCTCCTTCGATCCCTAAGAAAGGTCCTTCCTAAGCTGAATAATATCGTATAATGCCAGCCAGAATATGATGAAGACAGACATCATCACATACTTAAAGGCCCGGTCACACTGCCCTTCGCGGTCGCATCGCGGACGTCTCACGGCGAAAAATGTGTGAACGTGAAGCAAGCGCTGTTGGACGCATATAAGTCGTGAAAGGACGCGATACAGCCGCACCCACACGGGCTAGAAAAATCACACGCGGTCTCAAGTTTTGAGCTGCTCAAAACTTGAGACCGCGGGTGGCCACGGGGGGCACACGTGGTACACACGTGATAAAGACGTGGTAAAGACGCGTAAAGACGTGGTAAAGACGTGCTACGGCCGCGGTAAGTACGTGGTTACACGCGATAGGACGCGAACCTTTAGCGGGTAATCGCGGTTTAATGACGGTCATAGCACGGTTGTACCGCATCTGTTCCGCGTGTTTTCACGTGCATTTGCGTGTGTAGCGCGTGTACTCTGGGACCTATATATTTGGCTCGATTTGCCAAGCATTCATCACTCCTGGTTCTGACGTGATGGGGTGAACATGGACCGTATTGACCTCGTCTGCATGCTGATGCAACAGCATATGAACCAGCTGGTACATGTCCATCAGTACCTCGTTGATAGACGAAGACGAAGACGGCTGAGGAGGAGGGCGGTCCGGAACATATGGGTGCGTGACTGGATACGCAGGAGACCTGAGCTTGGCCTGTATGATCGTCTCATGGTGGAGCTCCGTAATGAAGATCCAAGGGCCTTCCACAATTTCATGAGAATGCCACCTGCCATGTTCGATGAAGTTGTGCAGAGACTGACACCAGCCCTTACCAAGACGACCACCAACTGCCGAGCACCCCTTGATCCAGGCCTGAAGGTTGCCCTCACCCTGAGGCACCTTGCCTCTGGCGCCAAGTACCGTGAGATGCAGTATGGCTGGAGGGTGCCTCACAACACCATCAGTATAGTGGTGCGCGAGGTGTGTGAGGCCATCGTCGACGAGTACCGTGAGGAGCTGCTCAAGCCACCACAGACCGCTGCAGATTGGCGTCAGATCACCGGTAATTGGATGAATAGGTGGAACTTTCCACATGTCATCGGTGCAATAGACGGCAAGCACATTGCCTGTAAAGCTCCTGCCAACACTGGTTCCGACTACTACAACTACAAGGGATTCTTTAGTGTCATCCTCCTGGCAGTCGTCACATTTGACTACAAGTTCCTCTGGATAGACGTCAGCGGCAAGGGTTCAACGTCTGATGCCCACATTTACAATGTAAGTGCTTTGAGAGAGGCTCTCCAGAGGAACGACATTATTGGATTCCCACAGCCTGATCCTCTCCCAGGTGACGCTGAGGATGTCCCTTATTTTCTGGTGGGAGATGATGCTTTCGCACTCCGGACCTACATGATGAAGCCGTACGGTAACAGGGACATGACCAGGAAGCAGAGGATCTTCAACTATAGACTCTCGCGAGCCAGAAGGGTGGTGGAGAATTCGTTTGGCATACTTGCGAATCGCTTTCAAGTTCTCCTGACGACCATGTTGCATGAAGCTGACACTGTGAGGCTCCTGGTCAAGGCATGTGTACTCCTCCACAACCTTATGAGGTTGCGTTACCCGGTGATGCAGAACCGACTGGTGGATGTGGAGCGTCCAAATGGAGACCTGGTGCCTGGTGCCTGGCGTGCCGGCAGGAACCTTGAGGACACGACACCCAACCAATTACCAGGGAACAACAGAGACTTCAGGAAAGCCAAGGCTCAGAGGAACCTCATCATGGAATGGTGCAACTCACCTGCTGGAAGGGTTCCATGGCAGGATAACATGCTCCTACCCCGTTTCTAGTTATTGTGCAGGTTACTGGTGGATACCTTTTAAGTTATTGTAAACACCCAATTTATTTGACTGAACATATAGCTGTTCTACCATAATATTGTGTTACATAATAAATATTTAATAGCCGCCTCACTTGTTGTTTTCTTGAGTCCTATTTTCGCTCAGGCTTTATTATTATAATATTATTGTTATTATTTATTTCCTTATTATTATTATTATTGTGAGTATTTATTATTAAGATATTATTATTATTACTATAGAAAACCTATGAAAAACAGTCAAGTTAAGGGAATGGAAACAAGCATATGGAAAATTATACAGTTATTTATTAAGAAAATAAAATAAATAATACATATTTCACAAATAATAGAAATAATACTAATACTAAATAAAAATAAATAATAATACAAATAATACAAAATAATACAAATAATACATATAAACATGGGAATATTATACAAAAAGAAATTAAAGATGCATATGGGTTCATAGAGAACCTGGGCCACCGGAGGTGTCGTCAGGCCGTCTTGTAGAAGGGCCTGGGGCTACATTCCAGTCCTCCGCAATGCTGGAGGCCAGAATCCTACCGACAGATTCTGCCGAGTCCCTAGACCGGACAGGTGTCGTGAGTGGCTGGAGTGGCTGGAGGGACTGGGACTGCTGGCCACCACCCACACCATACTGCCAGTTGCTGGGACTGGGACTCGCTAATCCCGGCAGCTGATAATACTGCGGCTGGCTGTAGGTGGGTGGTGTGAAGGCGGACTGTTGTGAGGTGGAGGCGCTGGCTTGTGGTGCTGTTGAGGGGCCCGGTCCAGCCCCCGATGTAGAGGGCCCCATGTGTCGCTGACGCAAAGTGTCCGCTATTATGTCGTGCAGCACCTGGTACTCCTCGTCAGGGACAGTGCGCAGGATGTCGGACACATAGCGTATAAAGGCCTCCCTACGTGTCTGGGGCTGAGGCCTCTCCTGCAGCAGCCTCTCCAGCAGTGCCTGGTTGGCCTTCATGGTGGATCGGAGGTCCAGCATCCAGCCCTCCTCTTGGCTCTCATAGCCTGCAGTCCTCCTATTGCGGCGGCTTGTTGAGGCCTGCTCCGTCCCTGCCACCTCCATGTCCTCCAAGATGTTGGCATCCCCGGAGTCATGTGACTCCTGTGCCTGGGAGGTCGGGGCGGCAGCAGCAGGTGCAGCAGAGGAGGCGGAACCGGTGGAAGATGGGGAACGGGGCAGGCTGACTAGGGTGTCCGGGACATCAGTGGGCATGGAACCTGAAACAAGTTAAACATTTGTTTAATATAATGGCATAGACAAATACATATTTATATATTTCTGGGAATATAATTTACACCTTTACTTTGTGAATACAGTGATATGATGTTTAATAAACTTTGGTCATGATTTTATAAAATAATATTACTGTATTTAACTATATTTGTTTCATTTCCAAGCTTCTCAAATACATATAATGAGATGTACTTACTTTTGTAGAAGGCGATGTTCTTCAACACCCACTTGTCCCTCGCGGTCAACAGTTTGGTTGCCTGGCCACTGGTCCTCTTGGACAGCTTGACGTACCAGTCTTTTACGTTCTTCCACCAGTTCTGTAGGTGTTTCAGACTGACCCCCAGCTCCTTGGCCTTCATCTCCCACGCAGCCTTCTTTCTGTGGTAGTCCTTAGTACTGCGGAGCCACAGGTAGGTGTTGGCCTGAAGCCACTCCACCAGCTCTTGCTCCGTTAGGTCGGGGAGACTCCAGCCTTGTTTCGGAGCACCATCAGCCTTCTTCTTCCCCTTCTTGGGCGCCGGCTGCTGCTGCTCCTCCTCCTCCTCCTCCTCATGTGGGGATTGCCCCGGGGAATGAGAGGCATCAGGCTCCTCCTCCTCCTCCTCATCCTCCTCCTCCTCTGGTGGAATGGTGCTCTCAGCTGTGGTGGTGGCAGGAGATGCAACACCTGAAAAGGCACAAAATTAAAGGTATTTAGAGATAGACAATAATCGGGTATACAATATATACATATACATGCGTTTACAAATGGAAATATGGCACACTAGATAAAATATCATTCTATTGTATTGTTTCTATTCATAGTATGCATTGCACGTTATTCCAAATTAACACTGTACACATAATAATTATAGGTAAATATAGAAATATCTGAAAACTCATAACATAAATTGTACTGACCTTCAAAAGATGTTTCCTCCTCCTGAAGTGCAGCAGGACTGGCCTCCACCTCTGCACTCGCATCTTCGGCTGCCGGCTGCACCTCCACAGGGACACCTGGTGGCCTCTTGCCCTTGTTGCGGGCTTTCCTGGTGGGTAACCTCTTGGGAGCCATCTTGGGAGTCTGGGAGTCTGGGAGTTTCGTCTTGGAGTGTGCACTGTGGTGTCTGGAGCGAGTATGATTTCTACCGCCTGCCCGGGCTCCTTATATACCCGTGGTGGGGGCGTGGTACACACGCGCAGTACCCGTGATAGCCCGCGAAACGGCCGCCCTGCACACGTGGACCAGCCGTGCTGTACACGTGATCACCCGTGGGTCAGGCGTGATGCAGCCGCGGTTACCCGCCGCTGCCTGTCACCACGTGGAGATTTTCCCGGGCTTACCCGCGCTCCAGTCGCGCTTCACCAGCGGTCAGGACGCTGAACAGGCGCCGGCGTCTGTTCAGCGGGCATACCACGGGTAACCACGTGTTAGCCAATTTTTCACATTTTCCACCGCGTGTTACAGCGGCTAAAAAATTTCGGGGAAATTTACTCGCGCTGCAGACGCTAAAGGCAGTGTGACCGGGCCTTAAGGGACAGTGGTTATTTTGGGGGTCTATTCTATTTTGGGGGTCTATTCTATTTATTTATAATATTCATTTATTTTTAGTTTCCTCCCTAGACCTCCATCAAACTTAAAAAGAACATCCATTAGATCCCCCTTCAATATTAATTTGTACATTTTTCGGTAGAAAAATGTCACGGCCAAAGGCCGGTTCCTCCACAATTACAGGCTCGCTATCGCTCGCCAGGAAAAAAAATCGACACCTAAAGGGCACGAAAGGTCTTAATATTCACAACAAAATGGGGCAAACAATCTTAAAATCAACAAACTAATGGGGCAAACGTCTTAAAATCTCAAAATTAATGGGAATATGGATGAGGAAGAAAGGGGACCAGGAAAACGACATATCTCCCCTTAAAAGGTTAATAATTATTGTTGTTCAAACCATTTCCGGGGTCAACTCTCAGCTACACTGTATAATATTATTGGCTTAAGGGGGGATAGTCTGTTTTTTGTGTCCCCATTCTCCCTCGTGTTTACCCCCATTGTTTTTTAGATTTTAAGACGTTCGGTCCATTAGTTTGGCAATTTTAAGACTGTACGCCCCATTTCTTTGTTAATATTAAGACCTTTCGTGCCATTTAGGTGTCGATTTTTTCCTGGTGAGCGATAACGAGCCTGAAATTATAAGAGGAACCGGCATTTGGCCGGGAAATTTTTCTACCGTAAAATTTACAAATTTATCTTGAAGTGGGGTCTAGGTTTTTTTTTTTATGCTTGATGGAAGTCTAGCGAGGAAACTAAAAAATACAGGAATATATGAATTAATGGACCAAAAAAACAAAAAAAAAAATAAAAAACGGGCCATCTCCCCTTAAAGAAGGTATGAAGAGGTTAATTAGAGTGTCCAAATTCATTACCCCTTTAGAGGTATATATATTACGAGTGATAATCCCATCAAATATAAAGATATAATGGCATATCAAATAAACTAATGTAAATCGCTATAATTTTATCTAACATAAATATATATTATACCTATCCTCTAATAATTTGGAGAGGTACAGTCGCGCTAATAAGTAATGTCCCAGCTGTCATTATGTTTGGCTTGCTCTGTGCTGTATTAATGTCTGTCAGATGTTGAATAGGGTGGGTAAGTGTAGGAACATGTTTGTATATTTCACTCGATATGAAAAAAATCAAGCTTAGATATTACTGATACCAATTATTGATAAAAATATAATTGGTGCCGAGACATCACTTATTAGCGCGATTGTAAATATATTACGATTGATAATCCCATCTAATATAAATATATAATGGCATAATATTACCAAATACACTAATGTAAAGCGCTATAATTTTACCTAACATAAATATATATTATACTGTCTTGATAGCGTAATGCATAGTGCGCGGAATTTCGATGTGAGTATCCTAGGTTCGAGTCCTCGGAGTGCCACATGTATTTGTTGATTTCATTAATTGAGTTTAGATGTGAAGTTGGTTGGTGTAAAACACATAATAATACCTATGCTCTAATTATCTGGAGTGCAAAATAAAGTTGAGGTGGAGACACAAGGAGGATATACCGTGTTTACGAGTTACTGTTGCATCTTAGAGCAGGGGGGGAAAGAGAGAGAGAGAGACGGTGTAAGGTGTGTGTGTGTGTGTGTGTGTGTGTGTGTGTGTGTGTGTGTGTGTGTGTGTGTGTGTGAGAGAGAGAACAATTCACAAATGTCTTCAAATCCAACTGTCATCATTATTAGCACCATCCGTTTTCCTTTGGAAGGACAAGGGTAACGCTTACAATTCACACGGCAGCTTAAGGGGAGATGAGTCGCTTTTCTAGACCTCCTTCTCCCTCTTGTTTAGCCCCATTAGTTTTCAGATTTTAAGATGTATGCCCCATTAGCTTGTCGATTTTAAGCCTTTTCACCCTATTTCTTTCTCAATATTAAGACCTTTCGTGATATTTTGGTGTCTATTTTTTTTTCCTGGCGAACAATGTTCGGCTTTGATGACAAGTGGATGTGTAATGTGTATGTTCGGCTTTGATGTGTATTGTTTGGAGTGTCCATATTTAACCTAATCTGGAATTTATAGTAAGGATGATGTAGGAGGATTTATGTTACACAAATTATGCCAAGTTAGAACTACTGAATAATAATGAGTAATGAAATGCACTGACCAAGTTTCTGTGACCCAAGGAAATGTTTATCATACTGTAATGTGTATAAAACCTGAGTCCTCCCAACTTGACCAGTGTACATATTAATTGTTATGTTTGACCTATTTTAAGTACAGTCGCGCTAATAAGTGATGTCTCGGCACCAATTATGTTTTGATCAATAATTGGTATCAGCCATATTTACACAGGATTTCTTCTTTTTGAGTGAGATATACTAACATGTTCCTACAGTTACCCACCCTATTCAACATCTGACAGACATTAATACAGCACAGAGCGAGCCAAACGTAATGACAGCTGGGACATGACTTATTAGCGCGATTGTACACCAATAACAAACATACACACAAACTAACCTACCCATTGGTTTACTGAATTATATGTTAGCGCTCTTTAATAATTATATGTTAGCGCTCTTTAATAATTATATGTTAGCGCTCTTTAATAATTATATGTTAGCGCTCTTTAATAATTATATGTTAGCGCTCTTTAATAATTATATGTTAGCGCTCTTTAATAATTATATGTTAGCGCTCTTTAATAATTATATGTTAGCGCTCTTTAATAATTATATGTTAGCGCTCTTTAATAATTATATGTTAGCGCTCTTTAATAATTATATGTTAGCGCTCTTTAATAATTATATGTTAGCGCTCTTTAATAATTATATGTTAGCGCTCTTTAATAATTATATGTTAGCGCTCTTTAAAAATTATATGTTAGCGCTCTTTAATAATTATATGTTAGCGCTCTTTAATAATTATATGTTAGCGCTCTTTAATAATTATATGTTAGCGCTCTTTAATAATTATATGTTAGCGCTCTTTAATAATTATATGTTAGCGCTCTTTAATAATTATATGTTAGCGCTCTTTAATAATTATATGTTAGCGCTCTTTAATAATTATATGTTAGCGCTCTTTAATAATTATATGTTAGCGCTTTAATAATTATATGTTAGCGCTCTTTAATAATTATATGTTAGCGCTCTTTAATAATTATATGTTAGCGCTCTTTAATAATTATATGTTAGCGCTCTTTAATAATTATATGTTAGCGCTCTTTAATAATTATATGTTAGCGCTCTTTAATAATTATATGCTAGCGCTCTTTAATAATTATATGTTAGCGCTCTTTAATAATAATATGTTAGCGCTCTTTAATAATTATATGTTAGCGCTCTTTAATAATTATATGTTAGCGCTCTTTAATAATTATATGTTAGCGCTCTTTAATAATTATATGTTAGCGCTCTTTAATAATTATATGTTAGCGCTCTTTAATAATTATATGTTAGCGCTCTTTAATAATTATATGTTAGCGCTCTTTAATAATTATATGTTAGCGCTCTTTAATAATTATATGTTAGCGCTCTTTAATAATTATATGTTAGCGCTCTTTAATAATTATATGTTAGCGCTCTTTAATAATTATATAACTATTTAAGGCAACATTAAGGGGAGATGGTTCACTTTTTTGGCGTTTTTTGAATGTATTCATTATTTTTCTAGTTTTTTCCCTAAACCTCCATCAAATTAAAAAAAAAAAATCCATTAGATCCCCCTTCTAGATTAATTTGTACATTTTTCGGTAGAAAAATGTCCCGGCCGAAGGCCGATTCTTCCAACATTACAGGCTCACTATCGTTCGCCAGGGAAAAAATCGACACCTAAATAGCACGAAAGGCTAAATATTGACGAAGAAATGGGGCGAAAGGTCTTAAAATCGACTAACTAATGAGGCAAACATCTTAACATCTGAAAAATAATGGAGCTAAACATGAGGGAGAAAGTGGTCCAGAAAATCGGCCCATCCCCCCTTAAGCCTACTTAGGAATATATCTTAATAGCTGGAAATCACGCGGGATGCATGTTTTCTTACAATAATAAACACAGTAATAATAACTTGCACATACCTAAATATAAACACCCAACCCCAACCAACATCCTCAAAACCAAAAAAAACACACACACACACACACACACACACACACACGTTCGCTTGCACTTAACATGTGTTACTCCCCAGACATACACAATTATCTCCCGACACTACTCCAGACTCAGCAAACAAGTGAAGTCCCTTACCGCAGGCTAATGCTCTTGTATAACTCACTATAACAACCAATCATATAACTAATTCACTACAACAACCAATAGTATAACTAACTCACTATAACAACCAATCATATAACTAACTCACTATAACAACCAATCATATAACTAACTCACTATAACAACCAATAGTATAACTAACTCACTATAACAACCAATAGTATAACTAACTCACTATAACAACCAATAGTATAACTAACTCACTATAACAACCAATAGTATAACTAACTCACTATAACAACCAATAGTATAACTAACTCACTATAACAACCAATAGTATAACTAATTCACTATAACAACCAATAGTATAACTAACTCACTATAACAACCAATAGTATAACTAACTCACTATAACAACCAATAGTATAACTAACTCACTATAACAACCAATAGTATGACTAACTCACTATAACAACCAATAGTATAACTAACTCACTATAACAACCAATCATATAACTAATTCACTATAACAACCAATAGTATAACTAACTCACTATAACAACCAATAGTATAACTAACTCACTATAACAACCAATAGTATAACTAATTCACTATAACAACCAATAGTATAACTAACTCACTATAACAACCAATAGTATAACTAACTCACTATAACAACCAATAGTATAACTAACTCACTATAACAACCAATAGTATAACTAACTCACTATAACAACCAATAGTATAACTAACTCACTATAACAACCAATAGTATAACTAACTCACTATAACAACCAATAGTATAACTAACTCACTATAACAACCAATAGTATAACTAACTCACTATAACAACCAATAGTATAACTAACTCACTATAACAACCAATAGTATAACTAACTCACTATAACAACCAATCATATAACTAACTCACTATAACAACCAATAGTATAACTAACTCACTATAACAACCAATAGTATAACTAACTCACTATAACAACCAATAGTATAACTAACTCACTATAACAACCAATCATATAACTAACTCACTATAACAACCAATAGTATAACTAACTCACTATAACAACCAATAGTATAACTAACTCACTATAACAACCAATAGTATAACTAACTCACTATAACAACCAATAGTATAACTAACTCACTATAACAACCAATCATATAACTAACTCACTATAACAACCAATCATACAACTAATTCACTATAACAACCAATAGTATAACTAACTCACTATAACAACCAATAGTATAACTAACTCACTATAACAACCAATAGTATAACTAACTCACTATAACAACCAATCATATAACTAACTCACTATAACAACCAATCATATAACTAATTCACTATAACAACCAATAGTATAACTAACTCACTATAACAACCAATAGTATAACTAACTCACTATAACAACCAATAGTATAACTAACTCACTATAACAACCAATCATATAACTACCTCACTATAACAACCAATCATATAACTAACTCACTATAACAACCAATCATATAACTAACTCACTATAACAACCAATCATATAACTAACTCACTATAACAACCAATCATATAACTAATTCACTATAACAACCAATAGTATAACTAACTCACTATAACAACCAATCATATAACTAACTCACTATAACAACCAATCATATAACTAACTCACTATAACAACCAATCATATAACTAACTCACTATAACAACCAATCATATAACTAACTCACTATAACAACCAATAGTATAACTAACTCACTATAACAACCAATCATATAACTAACTCACTATAACAACCAATCATATAACTAACTCACTATAACAACCAATCATATAACTAACTCACTATAACAACCAATAGTATAATTAACTCACTATAACAACCAATAGTATAACTAACTCACTATAACAACCAATAGTATAACTAACTCACTATAACAACCAATAGTATAACTAACTCACTATAACAACCAATAGTATAACTAACTCACTATAACAACCAATCGTATAACTAACTCACTATAACAACCAATAGTATAACTAACTCACTATAACATCCAATAGTATAACTAACTCACTATAACATCCAATCATATAACTAACTCACTATAACAACCAATCATATAACTAACTCACTATAACAACCAATCATATAACTAACTCACTATAACAACCAATCATATAACTAACTCACTATAACAACCAATCATATAACTAACTCACTATAACAACCAATAGTATAACTAACTCACTATAACAACCAATCATATAACTAACTCACTATAACAACCAATAGTATAACTAACTCACTATAACAACCAATCGTATAACTAACTCACTATAACAACCAATAGTATAACTAACTCACTATAACAACCAATCGTATAACTAACTCACTATAACAACCAATCATATAACTAACTCACTATAACAACCAATAGTATAACTAACTCACTATAACAACCAATAGTATAACTAACTCACTATAACAACCAATTGTATAACTAACTCACTATAACAACCAATCGTATAACTAACTCACTATAACAACCAATAGTATAACTAACTCACTATAACAACCAATAGTATAACTAACTCACTATAACAACCAATCATATAACTAACTCACTATAACAACCAATCGTATAACTAACTCACTATAACAACCAATAGTATAACTAACTCACTATAACAACCAATAGTATAACTAACTCACTATAACAACCAATCATATAACTAACTCACTATAACAACCAATAGTATAACTAACTCACTATAACAACCAATTGTATAACTAACTCACTATAACAACCAATCATATAACTAACTCACTATAACAACCAATAGTATAACTAACTCACTATAACAACCAATTGTATAACTAACTCACTATAACAACCAATCATATAACTAACTCACTATAACAACCAATAGTATAACTAACTCACTATAACAACCAATTGTATAACTAACTCACTATAACAACCAATTGTATAACTAACTCACTATAACAACCAATAGTATAACTAACTCACTATAACAACCAATCATATAACTAACTCAATAACAACCAAAATGTAATAACTAACTCACTATAACAACCAATAGTATAACTAACTCACTATAACAACCAATAGTATAACTAACTCACTATAACAACCAATAGTATATCTAACTCACTATAACAACCAATAGTATAACTAACTCACTATAACAACCAATAGTTAACTAACTCACTATAACAACCAATCATATAACTAACTCACTATAACAACCAATAGTATAACTAACTCACTATAACAACCAATAGTATAAATAACTCACTATAACAACCAATAGTAAACTAACTCACTATAACAACCAATAGTATAACTAACTCACTATAACAACCAATAGTAAAACTAACTCACTATAACAACCAATCATATAACTAACTCACTATAACAACCAATAGTATAACTAACTCACTATAACAACCAATTGTATAACTAACTCACTATAACAACCAATTGTACAACTAACTCACTATAACAACCAATAGTATAACTAACTCACTATAACAACCAATAGTATAACTAACTCACTATAACAACCAATAGTATAACTAACTCACTATAACAACCAATCATATAACTAACTCACTATAACAACCAATCATATAACTAACTCACTATAACAACCAATCATATAACTAACTCACTATAACAACCAATCATATAACTAACTCACTATAACCAATCATATAACTAACTCACTATAACAACCAATAGTATAACTAACTCACTATAACAACCAATCATATAACTAACTCACTATAACAACCAATAGTATAACTAACTCACTATAACAACCAATTGTATAACTAACTCACTATAACAACCAATTGTACAACTAACTCACTATAACAACCAATAGTATAACTAACTCACTATAACAACCAATAGTATAACTAACTCACTATAACAACCAATAGTATAACTAACTCACTATAACAACCAATCATATAACTAACTCACTATAACAACCAATCATATAACTAACTCACTATAACAACCAATCATATAACTAACTCACTATAACAACCAATCATATAACTAACTCACTATAACCAATCATATAACTAACTCACTATAACAACCAATCATATAACTAACTCACTATAACAACCAATAGTATAACTAACTCACTATAACAAGCAATAGTATAACTAACTCACTATAACAACCAATCATACAACTAACTCACTATAACAACCAATAGTATAACTAACTCACTATAACAACCAATTGTATAACTAACTCACTATAACAACCAATTGTATAACTAACTCACTATAACAACCAATAGTATAACTAACTCACTATAACAACCAATAGTATAACTAACTCACTATAACAACCAATAGTATAACTAACTCACTATAACAACCAATCATATAACTAACTCACTATAACAACCAAGCATATAACTAACTCACTATAACAACCAATCATATAACTAACTCACTATAACAACCAATCATATAACTAACTCACTATAACCAATCATATAACTAACTCACTATAACAACCAATCATATAACTAACTCACTATAACAACCAATAGTATAACTAACTCACTATAACAACCAATAGTATAACTAACTCACTATAACAACCAATAGTATAACTAACTCACTATAACAACCAATAGTATAACTAACTCACTATAACAACCAATAGTATAACTAACTCACTATAACAACCAATAGTATAACTAACTCACTATAACAACAAATAGTATAACTAACTCACTATAACAACCAATAGTATAACTAACTCACTATAACAACCAATCATATAACTAACTCACTATAACAACCAATAGTATAACTAACTCACTATAACAACCAATAGTATAACTAACTCACTATAACAACCAATCATATAACTAACTCACTATAACAACCAATAGTATAACTAACTCACTATAACAACCAATAGTATAACTAACTCACTATAACAACCAATAGTATAACTAACTCACTATAACAACCAATAGTATAACTAACTCACTATAACAACCAATAGTATAACTAACTCACTATAACAACCAATCATATAACTAACTCACTATAACAACCAATAGTATAACTAACTCACTATAACAACCAATAGTATAACTAACTCACTATAACAACCAATAGTATAACTAACTCACTATAACAACCAATAGTATAACTAACTCACTATAACAACCAATAGTATAACTAACTCACTATAACAACCAATCATATAACTAACTCACTATAACAACCAATAGTATAACTAACTCACTATAACAACCAATTGTATAACTAACTCACTATAACAACCAATTGTATAACTAACTCACTATAACAACCAATAGTATAACTAACTCACTATAACAACCAATAGTATAACTAACTCACTATAACAACCAATAGTATAACTAACTCACTATAACAACCAATCATATAAATAACTCACTATAACAACCAATCATATAACTAACTCACTATGACAACCAATCATATAACTAACTCACTATAACAACCAATCATATAACTAACTCACTATAACCAATCATATAACTAACTCACTATAACAACCAATCATATAACTAACTCACTATAACAACCAATAGTATAACTAACTCACTATAACAACCAATAGTATAACTAACTCACTATAACAACCAATCATATAACTAACTCACTATAACAACCAATAGTATAACTAACTCACTATAACAACCAATTGTATAACTAACTCACTATAACAACCAATTGTATAACTAACTCACTATAACAACCAATAGTATAACTAACTCACTATAACAACCAATAGTATAACTAACTCACTATAACAACCAATAGTATAACTAACTCACTATAACAACCAATCATATAACTAACTCACTATAACCAATCATATAACTAACTCACTATAACAACCAATCATATAACTAACTCACTATAACAACCAATAGTATAACTAACTCACTATAACAACCAATAGTATAACTAACTCACTATAACAACCAATAGTATAACTAACTCACTATAACAACCAATAGTATAACTAACTCACTATAACAACCAATAGTATAACTAACTTACTATAACAACCAATAGTATAACTAACTCACTATAACAACCAATAGTATAACTAACTCACTATAACAACCAATAGTATAACTAACTCACTATAACAACCAATCAGGGGGACAATGCCTAGTGAGTTCACTGCTCAATAGGTGGCGTTCTGAGAGTGAGGGTCTGAGTCTGGAGGGTGAGACGGTGAAGCACTTGAGCGAAGCAACCAGCCGCTTCAGAGATGGAGCTGCTTCGAGCCATGATGGATGCTTCACATGTCTCACTCTCCAGACTGGAACAAGACCTCACGGGCTTCACCGTGTTGAGCGGTGGAATGTACAGGCTCTCAGCCTATGCCCGAGAGGGAGTAGATTGAATATAAAAAAAAAAAAAAAAAAAAAAAATCATATAACTAACTCACTATAACAACCAATAGTATAACTAACTCACTATAACAACCAATAGTATAACTAACTCACTATAACAACCAATAGTATAACTAACTCACTATAACAACCAATAGTATAACTAACTCACTATAACAACCAATAGTATAACTAACTCACTATAACAACCAATAGTATAACTAACTCACTATAACAACCAATAGTATAACTAACTCACTATAACAACCAATAGTATAACTAACTCACTATAACAACCAATCATATAACTAACTCACTATAACAACCAATAAAGGATGTACAAGAAACGTGTTTCAACTATAATATTATATTAGACCATTTTAAGGGGAGGTTTTTAGTTTGTTCCCTAGAATTCCATCAAGTTTAAAATTTTACCCCCTAGACCCCTTTCAAGATAAATTTGTACATTTTTCGGTAGAAAAATTTCCCGGCCAAAGGCCGGTTCCTCGCCAAAGGCCGGTTCCTCTTAAATTAGTCTCGCTATCGCTCGCCAGGATAAAATCGACACCTAAATGGCACGAAAGGTCTTAAAATTGACAGAAATGGGTCGAAAGTTCTTAAAATCGTCAAAATAATGGGGCGAACGTCTTAAAATTAGAAAAGCAATGGGGCTAAACATGAGGGAGAAAGGAGTCAAGAAACAAATCCCTCAAGTGGAAACCTCCCCAAGTTACACCCCGTTCTTAACATTAATCATCTATTACAAACCCCAATGCACTAGAATAAACTAATGGAAGCGTATGGTCCTCCCCGGGATTCGACCTCGGGGACACCATACCCAGAACATAAGCATCTAAACCACTACACCACCAACACACAGTCATGCCAGTTAAAATCCCAAACCTGTGCCATTTAACTCTACGGAGTGCACCATCCAGTGTCACAATAATAGCAATATTAAGGGGGGGGGGGGGGGTGACCTGTTTTTGTTCTGTCCTTTTCTATCTTTCTCTGGCTTGTAACCATTTGGCCCCATTCAGCCTACTGTTTTAAGACGTTTATCCCCATCCAGGTGTCAATTTCTTACTGGTGAGCGGTAGCGAGCCAGCATATTTTTTTATTTTTGTTAGACAGGCTAAATTTTGTACATTTTTCGATAGAAAAATTTCTCCGGCGAAGCCGGATTTCTTCATATAATGCTGGCTCGCTATCGCTCGCCAGGAAGAAATCGACGACACCTAGATGGGGATAAACGTCTTAAAATAGTTGGCTGAATGGGGCCGAATGGATACAAGCCAGAGAAAGAGAGAAAAGGACAGAAATAACAAAACGCAGGTCACCCCCCTTAAGTCAATTAATTATGCCGGTAGTCCAGTGGCCTTAAGGGGGAGATAGTCGCTTTGTCTGGACCCCCTTCTCCCTCATGTTTACCATATTAGTTATGAGAGTTTAAGACGTTCGGACCAGAGTAGTTTGGCGATTTAAACACGTTTCGGCCCATTTCGTTGTCAATTTCAAGACCTTTTGTGCTATTTAGGTGTCGATATTTTCCTGGCGAGCAATAGCGAGCCTATAATTTTATGAGCAACCGGCCGGAAATTTGTCTACCGGTAAATGTAAAAATGTATCTTGAAGGAGAGTCTATTTTTTTTTTTTTTTAAAGCTTGATGGAAGTCTAGCGAGGAAAAAAAAAAAAAAAAAAAAAAAAAAAAAAAAAAAAACACACACACACACACACACACACACACACACACTAGCCCTTTAAACATGAGCGAATATATTTACCGGTAACTGTAAACTTTGCATTATAATATATTGTCGTGCGTCTCAGAACCATATTGCATATTTCAGGAGAGGTCTCAGTGGGCTGCAAAATGTTAAAATTATTTAATTCTTATCAACAAAATCTAGCAAATATTTCCCGAACTCTATTAAGGGGGGGGGGGGGGGGGGGGACCGTTTTTTTTTTTTTTTTTATCTTTCTCTCCTTTTCTCTATTTCCTTAGTTTGTATCCATTCGTCCCCATTCAGCCAACTGTTTTAAGACGTTTATCCCCATCCAGATGTAAACAAAATCCTGGCGAGCGAAAGCGAGCTAGCATTGTATGGAGAAATCCGGCTTCGCCGGAGAAATTTTTCTTTCAAAAAATTTAAAATTTCAGCTTGCTGTCAAAACGCAAATATATATATATATATATATATGCTGGCTCGCTACCGCTCGCCAGGAATATATTGACACCTGGATGGGGGCAAACGTCTTAAAACAGTAGGCTGAATGGGGCCGAATGGATACAAGCCAAAGAGAGAGGGAGATAAAGAGAAACAAAGCGAGGTGGGCTCCCTTACTATTTTATGCTGACGGTCTGCAGTGTTTGAAAAATTAATGATGACAAGACACCAACTAGAATCAGTATTTTGTTTCTATTATTATCATTGGAGGGCCCTGTAATAATATATGATACCAAGAGAGAGAGAGAGAGAGAGAGAGAGAGAGAGAGAGAGGAGAGAGAGAGAGAGAGAGAGAGAGAGAGAGAGAGAGAGAGAGAACACACACACAGTCTACCCTTAGGCGACCCTCCATTATTGAGGAGGAAGACCGTTTTTCTGGACCCCCTTCTCCCTAATGTTTAGTCCCACTAGTTTTGAGATTATAAGACGTTCAGCCCATTAGTTTGGCGATTTTTACACCTTTCGCCCCATTTAGTTGTCAATTTTATGACCTTTCGTGCCATTTAGGTGTCAATTATTTCCTGGCAAGCGATAGCGAGCCTGTAATTTTAAAGGGAATCGGCCTTCGGCCGGGAAATTTTTCTACCGAAAAATGTAAAAATTTATCTGAAGGGGGGGTCTAGGGTATGTTTTTTCTAAGCTTGATGGAGGTCTAGGGAG
>JBAKBP010021738.1:0-40114 GCA_037953745.1 Lithodes maja
GTGTTATGTTTCAAGTTAGTTAGGGAGACGGGTCGTTTTTCTGCCCCCCCCCCCCCCCCCTCTTCCTCATGCTTAGCCTTATTAGTTTTCAGATTGTATTATGTCTAGTCCATTAGTTTGACGATTTTAAGACCTTTCGCTCCATTTTTTTGTCAATATTCAGACTTTTCGTGTAATTAAGGTGTCGATATTTTCCTAGCGAGCGATAGCGAGCCTGTAATTTAAGAGGAACCGGCCTTCGGCCGGGACATTTTTCTATCGAAAAATGTATACATTTATTTTGAAGGATGGTCTTGTGTGTGGGGGGGGGGGGGGGGGGAAGCTTAAATGAAGCTCTAGGGAGGACGCTAACAAAATGGTACGGTAAACAAATATAGGCCTATACAGTA
Source organism: Lithodes maja (assembly GCA_037953745.1). Lineage (NCBI taxonomy): Eukaryota > Metazoa > Arthropoda > Malacostraca > Decapoda > Lithodidae > Lithodes > Lithodes maja. The sequence goes on from JBAKBP010021738.1 coordinate 390, forward strand.
TATACACGAGGAAATAAATACGCCCATCCTCCCGTAACGAAGCTCCGAAGGGAAAGAATCGTTATGAATACAAGGCTAGACCATTGAAAATTGGCTGTGGCGCAGGGCCGTTTTGGGGAACAGGGGTAGAATGAAATAAAGGGAATGAATGAGAGAATCTCCACATTACAGCTCAACAGTAAAGGTCATTGCCGCCGAAAGTAAAATATAAACTAAAACCCAGAAAAGCAGAGATAAAACACAGACGATAAGATAAAGCAAGGAATAGAGGGGAGCTAGATTAAGTTGTGTATAATACCTTTATGTAAAGTTCTTATACAAATGTTTAGAGTTAGCCTATATCAAGCAAACGTTTGAAATTCTAATATCAGCCACACTTAAGTCGCTACTGCATTAAGGGGGGTCGGTGTTATTTATTTGCTTATTCATTTATGTTTTTAGTTTAGTTTCTTCCCTAGGTCTTCATCAAGCGTAAACAAAAACAAAAAAACATCCTCAATATCCCCCTTCGAGATTAATTTGTAGGCTACATTTGTTCGGTAGAAAAATGTTCCGGCCTAAGGCCAATTACTCCAAAATTACAGGCTCGCTATCGCTCGTAGGAAAACAATCGACACCAACCAAAATGGCTCGAAAGGTCATAATATTGACAAAGAAATGGGGGGCAGGGGGAAAGGTCTTAAAATCGACAAACTAATGGGCGAACGTCTTAAAGTCTCAAAACTAATGGAGCTAAACATGAGGGAGAAATTAGTCCAGAAAAAGCAACTAATTACCCCTTAACTCCATCTACAGGGGTGGTGTTTTTGGAAACCCCTGTTAGACCTCATTAGTAAAGACGTTTTTAATACCTCTCACCCCATTAGTTTGGCGATTATAAGATGTTTCATCCCATTCGGATACATTTTGTTATAGCAAAAACAACAGCAAGCCTGCAATTTAGGAAAATCCAGCCTTTGGGGGACATTTTCTACAGAAAAATTTACGTATTAAGCTTGAAAGGGGTCTGGGTAGCCTCTCTTTCCCTCCCCCTCTTTTTCTTGAAAGGTGTTCTGTAGCCTACAGCTATATATAATTATTTGTATAGCTTAAGGGGGTCTAAGGGGCAAAGTTGTTTTATTTATTTACTTATATATCAGTTTATTTATTTATTTATTCACACGAATCCCCCAAGCATCGGCTCAACTAGGGTTAACAGTAGGCTAATACTAGCTGATCCTACGTATATGAGGAGATCACTTCAATAGTTATTAGGAAAGCTGCAAATTACATTTCTTATTGTGGGACTCCCAGATGGCCGCTCTTAGGCGGAAGTTGTTCGTTGATCCCGATTGTATGTATGTATGTATGTACTCAGCCCGATTCCCCATTTTAATTTTTTTTTCCCTGGGGGTGGCCGACTCGAAACAGAGTTGAATAAAAAAGTCGTAACCTTGTGAAGATTATTAAGCAACGAAGCTGCATATATAGCCTACCAATCATCCCGATAAAATGGGTAGCAATGCATAGTCTTCACTCTTTCAGTATAGCCTACATGACGCATTCTTTGATTTTATTCTGGTGAGTAGCCAAGCTAACGAAAACAACTTAAGGGGTGGTAGTCGCTTTTTCTGAACCCCCTATTCCTTCATGTTTATCATGATAGTTTGACATTTTAAGACGTTCGTTCCATTAGTTTGGCGATTTAAACACCTTTCCCCCCGATTTCTTTGTCAATTTTAAAACCTTTTGTGCCATTTTAGGTGTCGTTTTTTTTCCTGGCGAGCGTTAGCGAGCCTGTAATTTTAAGAGGAAACCGAAACATTTACAAATGTATCTTGAAGGGGGTCAAGGTGGTGTTTTGCTAAGCTTGATGGAGGTCTAGCGAGGAAACAAAATTATAAATTAATACATTAATTGATAGACCATAAAACCAGCCACTAGCCCCTTATGCAAGATCCATATGCACCTATCGGCATCCCTTGTTCATGAGAAATGTATAACAATTGATTGTTATTGTTTAGGGTTCAAGCGTAGAAAACTACTGAGAAAGATAGGATATTTCCAAAATTTCCAGCGAGAGGTGGTTCAAAGTGGTTGAAATATGTTGAGGGTAGATGGGTCGCTTTTCTGGTCCCCATCCTCATGGTTAGCCCGTTAGTTTTCAGATATTAAGATGTTTGCCACATTAGTTTGTCGATTTTAAGACATTTCGCCCATTTCTTTGTCAAATTTCAGACTTTTCGTGTCATTTACTGTTATGCCCTGTTTTTCTACAGGTTTAACTTGGGTAATGTGAGTTCTAATTGACTGGGTATAGAAGGCTGCATGCACAATACAAGATATGAGGAATAGAGAACACAAAGAAACCATGGTAGCAAGTTACACGATCACGTTTATTAATATACCACTGCAGAATACTTGTGTAAGACAATATAATAGAATGGAACAACACTAGCATAAGTGGATCTGGATGGAGCCTAGTCTCCCACTTCCAACGTTCAGGTATTAATCTTCTGATCACTGGCTTTGATTTAACAGGTTTATACACCGAAGACCATCAATGTTACTTGTAGATTCCTATTCACTGTTAGATTTATTACTGGTAGCTCTGGTGCACAAGTAGTAGTTCACAGACTAGATTAGACACGCGTATTTTAGAGCACGGGAATTCTATTGTAACCTCAGAGGGGTACTGATCTAAGTTTTATATCCTTGTTTCAGAAATACATAGAACGCAAATCAGTGGGCGAACGTTAGATATCACTAGAGTTTTAATATCTGAATAAGGTAATTACGAGAGTCAAGGTCGCCTGTTAATTAATGAGGTGTAATGCCCTCGAAAATGTCCCGCACCCACAATAATACTAACCCGAGTTGACGTCAGGTATAGCGTAAAATAGTCGTAGATGGTAAGTCCAATAAACTCGTCTCGAGAGACTATCACCGTGGTTCGAAAATAGTCGTAGATGGTAAGTCCAATAAACTCATCTCGAGAGATTATCACCGTGGTTCTTAAAAATCGGACTAAGGTTGCTATACTTTTGTACGTCCGTGGTAGTACAGTGGGTTAGCGCGCGGGCCTGGTGGTGATGGTGGTGCGTCACTAACCAGGGTTCGAACCCCACCCAAGGCATCTCAAAACCTGTGGGTTTTTAGGGGGGTTAAATTCCCTTCAGAGGTTCGTACCCCGCGCCAGGTACCAGGAAAGGTTGATCCTAAAGGTAGCCTGGGGATAATTCCCATTCCTATTTAACCTGGAAAAACCTAGCATTTCATTGGTGGCAGCTAGGGAACGTGACCAGGTAGCTACGTGGAGCACCCGTCACGCGAACCCTATACCAAGAATTGAGATGGCTAAGGTAAAAAGGCTACGATACCCTACGACCTTACGAGGCTAGGGACTAGCCTAACTAAAAAGGAATGTGGTGTAATGCCCTCGAAAATGTCCCGCACCCACAATAATACTAACCCGAGTTGACGTCAGGTATAGCGTAAAATAGTCGTAGATGGTAAGTCCAATAAACTCGTCTCGAGAGACTATCATCGTGGTTCGAAAATAGTCGTAGATGGTAAGTCCAATAAACTCATCTCGAGAGACCATCACCGTGGTTCTTAAAAATCGGACTAAGGTTGCTATACTTTTGTACGTCCGTGGTAGTACAGTGGGTTAGCGCGCGGGCCTGGTGGTGATGGTGGTGCGTCACTAACCAGGGTTCGAACCCCACCCAAGGCATCTCAAAACCTGTGGGTTTTTAGGGGGGTTAAATTCCCTTCAGAGGTTCGTACCCCGCGCCAGGTACCAGGAAAGGTTGATCCTAAAGGTAGCCTGGGGATAATTCCCATTCCTATTTAACCTGGAAAAACCTAGCATTTCATTTACGTGTCGATTTTTTCCTGGTGAGCGATAGCGAGCACTGTAATGTTGGGGAAAAAATTACCGAAAAATTTACAAATTAATCTAGACCGGGGATCTAATGTTTTTTTTTTTTTTAAAGTTTGATGGAGGTCTAGGGAGGAAACTAGAAACAGTATATACATGAACAAAAAACGATCCAAAAATGAACCATCTCCCCTTAACACGTCGATGTGATCATTATATAACATTTCCTTGAACCGTGTAGCCTACAGTAATGTAGTGTTTGTATCACTCAATCTATGTTCACTGTTGGTATCGTCCAGTAATGAAACAACTACTTGTGAAGTTGTGCAGCTGGCTGTAGGCCTACATTTACCTTTAGTATTCCGTGGCCACTGATTTAAAGCGGTTAGGCCTACCGAACACACTCGAAACACAGCAATTCCTTCAGAGATGTCATCTTTCGTTTTGCAATCTCAGAAGTATTCAGGGAAGATTGAAGGCAACTGTACGAGTGTACGTACACACAATTTGGACAAAACCTTTGTTCATGAAAGAGTAGACTACACTTGCAACGGATCTCCTTGTTGTGTTTAATATGTGAAGTGCTTGTTGGATATGTTACTGTACTGTTGGTGTGGCTATGGTTATTAAGTGTTGTATGCAATCAGTGTAATCAGCTCGGCTAAGCTCGCCCATGTTGATTGGGTGCTAACATGTGTAGGCCTACGCGCAACACTGGTCTACCGCACCTGTAATATCTGCCAGTGCAGCTTAGGGTAATGAGAGTCACGCCCGTGGGTAAATAATTTGAAACTTTGAAGTAATATAATAATGCGACTTTCCTTGGCAACTGTAAAGTCGCATACATATATTTCGAAGCTATTTCGGGTTGAATTGGAACTCTGTTAATTTTTTACTTGCTATTTGTTTTTCGGAGTTCCTTTAAGTTGTTCGAGGCTTTAAAGTGTATAAGAATTAATGACCGCGACTTTACATACGTAGCTAGTAATAGAACTAGTTAAACAGTAGCAAATATATAACTAGCGGTGCCATTGAAAAACTCAACCACCCCATCCAATGTCATGGATAGTGTTAAAACGTACAGTAGATGGTGCTCAAGACAAAGCCAAACATTTGCGAGCCCGCGAGTGCTTTTACCCTAACCCACTGCTGTCTCGAACACTGCTTCATGATTCACTGGGCTATCAGTTGGTGTGCGGAATTTTACGCTTAGGTTGAGATCTCCCTTATTCAATTTCAATTAAAGTATATGAATATTTTACATAGCGTATTAATAAGAGGGGGAAATGATGCATGGTCACTGTATAGCAACCATAGGTGCATTGGTTAATAATGGGGAGAGTTGGAACCATGGAGTGAATAACAAGAACATGTTTTGTGCCGCGGCGGAAATTACTTTATTTTGAAATACTCACGTGTTGGAGAACTTGAGAAGTCAGTGTGTCTCTCACAGTTGTTGAGGTAGGACATTCGTGGGACCAACTTCTGGACTATACTTATTACTTTGCTTTTGGAGTTATAGCCTAGTAAGTACAATTTGCTTTGGAAATATATTCATTGAACAATTATTTTAAAATAAATACTTGTTTATTTGCATTAGTGTGACTAATAGGATTGTTTATATAAATTGTGTGTTAAATTTAGGATAATTTGAAATTATTTGTTGTTCGTATCATTAAGCTTTTGTGTGTATCTTAGGCTAAGTCTTGTATTTCATACACATTTTGAGGCATGACTTTCCTAGAGCCACTGACAACGTAAAGTCAGTCTTGAGACTGAAGTTATAAACTTCGCATACCCTATATAGGCCTACCCTATCCATGAGGCTACATGTTTTGTTCGACAAGCAACAACTCTATTTAAAAACTGTTAGTAGCTAGGCTACCTATTGATGAATAGAGGAACTATATTTTAGGATACTTGTATGTACCCCTAGGCCTATTTATTTTATTGACACCATTATAGGCTGCGATTTGGCTGGATGATTTGCCCTTTGGAGGCTGTGGGAGTTCCAAAACCTGGTATGACCTATAGAAATTACTTCAGGTTACCGCAGTTGGTAATAATAATAAAAATATATGGTACTAAAATGGAATTTTTTCGTAACCTGGTTGTCAATGCCTTCCTATAGACGGCACCGATTCGTACACACACCATTTAGAACAAACATTGGTCAATATACAAGAGGCGCTACAATATAGGTAGCAAAATGCTAATGGTAGTTTTGGGTTCCTATCATCATATGCTTCATTGCTATATACTTTTTATCCCGGGGGGGGGGGAAAAAAAAAAAAAAAAAAAAAAATTATTTGATTTTTTTTTTTTTATTAACCTAACCAAAAAACTGATTTTTTTTTATTTTAATACCACGAATTTTCAGAGTGTTTTTATAAGCAAAATTGGTCATTTGCATCAATATATAGTGTTTGTGGTCAATATTTACGAGTCACACAGCTGGAATCTCATTTCTAAGGGTAGTTTTGGGTTCCTATCATCATATGCTTCATTTCTATATACTTTTTATCCCCGGGGGAAAAAAAAAAATCTTTGGATTTTTCATTTATTTTCTTGGGATTTTTTGTTTTGGTCATTAACCTAACCAAAAAACCTAACCTAATAGCCCCCAAATACATTTAGGTTAGGTTAGGTTTTTTGGGTTCAATTTATGATCTCAATTTATTATTATTATTATTATGTTATTATCTCAGCCCTCCCACTGCCACTCGGCGGCGGAGTAGGGTTTGTCCCATAATACTGTGTTTTTTGCACTGTTACCCAATCAGCGGGGGTGTGGGGGCAGCAGCCCCCACCCATAATACTAGGATAGGTTAGGTAAGGTTGTTAGGTTAGGCTAATGTCTTTGTTACGCTTGCTTTTAACGGTTTAAGTTACAGACCAACCAGTGACGGGCCCCATTGATGATTATTAGTGTGTTATCACTTTCATTAACGATACTTTGTTGGTGTATACGTAATTAGGCTACCGTCGCAAATTACGTTATAAGTGAAATACGAGAAACTGTAAAAAATACCTCTCTGTCGATGGCCGCGGCGCAATAGTACACAATGGCCGTCGTTCGGGTCCTCGGGAGCTCTTACCCTCAATCTTTCAGTCGAACGTCACTACACCTAGCGGTCTTTTTAGGAATCATGAACCAATCACGATAACATTCAAGACTTCTTTCGCCGCCTTATTAGAAATAATTTATTAGGGAAAATAGGGACTAATAGACTCGCCATATTTTTCTCATTATAGTCCGCATGGAGGAATTTCGTTATCGACACTTGAAAAAACCTGATTACACCGAAAAATAACACTAAAATAATGTCCCGAACGTAAACAAAGCATTGCACGCAATGAATCCTTCGACCTGGGTCCTCTTCTTGTTTTGAAAGATGCGGTGATTGCGATTCACCTATTAAATGGCTTGAACGTTACTCACAAAAACTATATTATATTAGGGTTAGGTTAGGTTAATCTAATCTAATCTAATCTAATCTAATATAATATTTGTACATTTTGGAAGCGTGCATGGCCTCCCCACAATTTTCCTTACCTACTGTAAAAGCGCGATTCACCCAATAAATGGCGCCATTTTTTTTTTTTCTATATTCCAACTACTCCCTCTCGGGCATAGGCTGATAGCCTTTACACTCTACCGCTGAACACGGTGAGGCCCGTGAGGTCTTGTTCCAGCCTAGGGAGTGAGACATGCGAAGCACCTATTTCACAGCTCGAACCCAACTCTATCTCTGAAACTGCCTCGCCTCTGCGCTTCACAGTCTCACTCCCCAGGCTCGGACCCTCACTCTTAGAACGCCACCTATTGAGCAAGTAACTCGCTAGGCATTGCCCCCCTGTAGCATATTTTGAATATGGGAATATTCATACAGTGCTATTTAATCAGGGAACAATGAGGGCATTTTGTTTTGGCATTTCGGTGTGCTGTGGTACCGGTAATGCACTGAAACTAGGTACAGCACTAATTCCGGTTATACTGATGTTTTGGACCGACAGTTAGCCCATCGATCTTTTTAGGCCTAATAGGTCCGGTAGAGCATATACATCATTGCTATATATATATGTCATTAAGAGCTGAAATCTATTATAAGGGAGAAAAAAAACAAAAAACGCTAAAATTCATATATACTGTAAAACAATAAGTTTTTCAGCCAGTACCCAACCAGCGGGGGTGTGGGGGCGGCAGCCCCCACCCATATACTAGGTTAGGTTAGGTTGTTAAGTTAGGCTAATAGCACATACAAAAAAAAAAAAAAAAAAAACTAAAAACAGTAACCCAACCAGCGGGGGTGTGGGGGCGGCAGCCCCCACCCATATACTAGGTTAGGTTAGGTAAGGTTGTTAGGTTAGGCTAATAGCCTAGAACATTAAAAAAAAAAAAAAAAAAAAAAGTGTAACCCAACCAGCGGGGTTGTGGGGGCAGCAGCCCCCACCCATAATACTAGGATAGGTTAGGTAAGGTTGTTGGGTTAGGCTAATGTCTTCCCAAAGTTGACTATTTTTATCTATCTATCTATCTATTGCCTGACGCCGTGATCCCCGAAGGGGTGGCCACGAACGAACCGCCCCCATGCACCTCTGTCCCCAGTCAGTCGACGCCCCTCCCCCCAACCAGCACCGCCTTCATTCATGTAGTTCCTCACTCCATCCTTCCACCTCATATTCGGTCTACCTCTCCCCCTCTGTCCCTCCACCTCGCTCTCGTACACCCTCTTAGTCATTCTCTCGCTTTCCATACGTTCCATATGGCCGAACCATCTCAAGTTGTTCCTTTTCACACTTTCCAGCACATCTACCTCCACACCACACCTCCTTCTTACTTCCTCATTAGTCTGTCTATCCCTCCATGTAATTCCGCACGCACTCCTTAAGTAATTCATTTCCACTGCTCTCACTCTTGGTCTGAGTCTCTCAACCAACGTCCATGCTTCGCTTCCGTAAGTCAGTGTCGGGATTACCACACTGTCATGCAAGCACTTCTTCACTTCCATACTGACCACCCTATTTCTTGTTACTGCTTTTAGCGTTCCTACAACCCTCTTCCCCTGTTGTACCCTCTCCCGCACCTCTTCATCCATAGTCCCATCTTTACTCAACACACTGCCCAGATACTTAAAAGAGTTGACGATCTCCATTGCCTGACCGTTCAGCTTCATCTCACACTCTGTGACTTCACCCTTTCGAAGACCATAACCTTGCTCTTCCCCGTATTTACCTTCAAATTCCGTTTTTCGCACACTGTTCCAAACTCATTTACCAGACCCTGCAACTCCCATTTATTATCACTCATCAGAACTGTATCATCCGCAAACAACAGTATAGGTAGCTTCCACTCAATTCCCTCCCTTTTCAGCGATACACCAACATCCACTGCTCTTGATAGTATTTCTTTCATAACTCCATCCATATATACAGTAAACAACCACGGGGACATCACACATCCCTGTTTCAAACCAACATTCAGGTCAAAGAACTCGCTCTGCTCACTCTCCACACGTACTGCCGCCTTTGCACCCTCATACATGCTCTTCACTGCTTTCAGCAACTTGCCCTCTACTCCGTATATTCTAAGTACTTTCCACAAACCTTCTCTATCCACTCTGTCATAGGCCTTCTCCAAGTCCATAAAGGCAACATACACCTTTTGTTTCTTCTCCAGATACTTCTCCACAACACAATTCAGGGTAAAAATCTGATCTACACATCCTCTTCCCTTCCTAAAGCCTCCCTGCTCGTCGCCTATCCATTTCTCCGTTCTCACTCTCACTCTCTCAATCACTACCCTACTGTATACCTTCCCTACTACGCTTAGAAGACATATTCCTCGGTGGTTACCACACACTCCTCTTTCCCCTTTGCCCTTATATAGGGGGACTATTATGCCAGTCTTCCAGTCATCGGGTGCACTCCCCTTCTCCCATGCTAGTTTGCACATTTTCCATACCCATTCTATCACTATCTCACCACCATACCTCAACATTTCCCCACACACTCCATCTGTTCCTGGTGCTTTCCCCAACTTCACTCTTTTCATGGCTTCCCACACTTCTGACCTCCTGATCCCCACCTCCTCCTCCACTACTTCTCTTCTTCTCCCTCCCATACCATATCCAGCTATGTTTGCTGGCTCTTCATTCCTTTCATTTAGCAACTCACTGAAGTACTCCCTCCATCTTTCGACTCTCTCTTGCTTCTCGGCTAGCATTCTCCCATTCTTATCTTTCACACCCTTACTGTTTCCCTTGCTACCTTCCCTAACTTTCTTGACTTCTTTCCAGAACAGTTTCTTACTCTCCCTCCATTTTACACTCCGATTCCTTCCAAATTCCTCATCTACTCTTCTCTTACTTTCCTTCACTACTCTCTTCACCACCCTCTTACTCTCCACGTACCTCGCTCGTTTCTGTCTCTCGGAATCTTCATTCCCTCTACTACCCAACCACTCTCTATATGCTTTCTTCTTTTCTTCCACAGCTATTCTTACCTCTTCTGTCCACCATGCTGTACCTTTCACTCCCCTCCCTCTTCTCCTCACTCCACACACCTCCTCACATGCTGCACAGATCTCATCCTTAAACACCTTGCTCATCTCCTCCACTTCCTCCATAACTTCCAGGTCGAACCCACCTAGTCGTCTTTCCACTGCTCTCCTGTACTCCTCCCTGACTTCCTCCTCCTGCAACCTCTCCACCCTCCTCACCATTCCACCCTCCTCTCGCCTCCCTCCCGCTCTCCTCACCCACTTCTTTTGTATCCTAACCTTAGCTACCACTACATAATGATCAGACAGACCCCCTCCAATACCCCTATACACCCTAGCATCCATCACAGATTTCTTCATTCGTTCATCCACACATACATAATCAATCAATGACTTTCGTTCCACCACTGTCTTATCCTTCATCGTCAACATCCGTTTCCACGTGTACCTGTGGATCATTCTGTGTCGGAAGAAGGTGTTGGCTATCCACAGCCTCCTCCCCACACATACGTCCACAAGTGCACTGCCATTCCCATTCACCTCTGATGGTACCCCCCACCCTCCCATCACTCCCTCAACTTTCCTATCACCCACCTTACCATTCATATCTCCAATCAGAAATATTCTTTCGTTCTTGTCAAACTTCTCCAGGCACGCCTCCACATTCATCCAGAACTCCTCTTTCTTTGTTTCAAGTATATCCTCTGTCGGGGCATACACGCATACCATCACCCACGTTTGTATTCCTACTTTCATTCTCACCCACACAATCCTTGAACCCACAGACCCATACTCTCTTACACATTCCTTCCATTTGCTACTTACAAACAAACATGCACCTTCTCTCGCTGTTCCTTCACTCACTCCAGCACACACACCCATTCCACACTCCCACTCTCTCACATCTGAACCTTTCCATTTGGTCTCTGTCATTCCACATACATCCAGCCTGGCATTCACTAACACTTCCAGAACCTCTCTCTCTTTTGTGCCATCATTCATGCCACTAACATTCCATGTAGCCATTCTCAGAATGTCCGAAGGCATGTCCTTAGTCGGTCGTGGTTCGTCAACGTTGGTTCCGTCCGCATCCGAGGCTGTTCGTTCGTTTTTTTTTTGCTTAGATATTTTTTCCGGGTGGGGGTCGCAAGCCCACCGACCCAACCTCTTTAGTCGCCTCTTACGACACGCAGAAGGCATAAGATATTAGGCTACCCACTCCACCCCGTGAAATCCGAGCCAGCTTTCGTCAAAAGTTGGCTCAGGTATTCACAAAATTGGGTTTTATGGGTTTGCAATTTGGGAAAACCCGAGCCAAGATTTGATACAAAACGCTATATTATTGTATTTTTACGCTTTTAACCCCTCATTTTCCCTGAACTTCATAGCCCTCCCCACTAGTGGGGGACGTGTTTTTAAATTGTTGGATAATGGGTAAATACTCATTTCCGCTCCTCTTCAGTATAAAACACTATATCTGAAGGAAAAATTACAAAAAACAAAATAAAACTTACTGAAATCGCTGTCGGTCCAAAACGTCAGGTTTACCCTAATTCCATCCCAATAACATCTTCCCATTGACATATTGGGATTCGAACCCGGGTCCACTGGACCACCAGACCAGTGGCTAGACCACTCTGCCACACCTCCCCTATTTGACGGAGTATCTTCAGATTAATGAATAATGGGTAAGTTAATGCAAATCCTCCACTCAAACCATGATAAACAACAATTAAACCCTATATTCCCTGGAAAAAATATAAAGAAACTTGGTAAATAAGGCGGCTCTAGCTGTCTTGAATGTTACCGTCGTGGTGGTATGTGCTAAGAGTTTTTCAGGTAATTTGTTGTACTTTGGTATTTTTATTTACCGGATCAGTCTGAAGATGGTTTTTTCTTTGATATACAGTGTTGTTTATACCAAGGACTGTCGCATTTTACTATTTTCCCATTATCCATCAATCTTAAGACACGCCCCCCCCCCCCCCCCCCCCGATAGTGAAGATCAGGGAAATTGCTGGGTAAACGCCGTAAATGAAGGGGTAATATTGGAAGAACTCTGAAAATACAATATTTAAAAGTAACAAAACCTGAAAATGGAAAAACCCGAGCCAAGTTTTGACCAAACTTGGCTCGGGTGTTTCAATTGTTCAGTCCAAAATCACAGTAACTTAATTTCGAAAGTTGGCTTTTTTTTTTTTTTTGCAAAAGTTGGCTCGGAGTTGAGATTTAGCGGGGGGGGGGGGGGGGGGCAGCCCCCACCCATAATACTAAGTTAGGTTAGGCTAATGTTAACCCATAATACTAGGTTAGGTTAGGCTAATGTTAACCCCATAATACTAGGTTAGGTTAGGTTAGCTTATTTGGTTAGGTTAATGACAAAACTTGGTTCGGATTTCATGGATTTAGTGGGGGTGGCAGCCCCCACCCATTATACTTTGTTAGGTTAGGTTAGGCTAGGCTAGGCTAATTTTAACCACATTGTTACTGGCTTTATCCACGTTGAAAAACAAAAAAACCCGACCCAACTTTCGAAATGAGGTTACTGTGATTTTGGACTCTGAAAACCCCGAGCCAAGTTTGGTCAAAACTTGGCTCGGGTTTTTCCATTTTCAGGTTGTTACTTTTAAATATTGTATTTTCAGTTCTTTCAATATTACCCCTTTATTTACGCCTTTTACCCCGCAATTTCCCTGATCTTCATAGCTGTTATGCCCTGTTTTTCTACAGGTTTAACTTGGTTAATGTGAGTTCTAATTGACTGGGTATATAAGGCTGCATGCACAATACAAGATATGAGGAATAGAGAACACAAAGAAACACATGGTAGCAAGTTACACGATCACGTTTATTGATATACCACTGCCGAATACTTGTGTAAGACAATATAATAGAATCGAACAACACTAGCATAAGTGGATCTGGATGGAGCCTAGTCTCCCACTTCCAACGTTCAGGTATTAATCTTCTGATCACTGGCTTTGATTTAACAGGTTTATATACCGAAGACCATCAATGTTACTTATAGAATCATATTCACTGTTAGATTTCTTACTGGTAGCTCTGGTGCACAAATAGTAGTTCACAGACTAGATTAGACACGCGTATTTTAGAGAACGGGAATTCTAGTAACCTCAGGGGGTACTGATCTAAGTTTTATATCCTTGTTTCAGAAATACATAGAACGCAAATCAGTGGGCGAAAGTTAGATATCACTAGAGTTTTAATATCTGAATAAGGTAATTACGAGAGTCAAGGTCGCCTGTTAATTAAAGAGCACTGATCGCTTAGTACGTCCCAAATGGAATGGTTAAGTATGAATTACACTGGGCAAGGTCTTAGCCACTTCGTAGAAATATTAATTAGTGAATCTCTAAACAGCACAGTAATATGTAGTACTGCTAAAGGGAATCTTGGGTAGTATCTGATGGGTCTGGTCCTGGTTATCTTGCGTCCATGATGTTGGGGGCTAACGACTGGTTCCGCGGCCGTCCAGGGGGGCCATATGTGTGAAGTTCTTAAATACGTGAGCAGGTCCTTCTATCCAAATCTGCCACGGAGTCTGCCGACTCTGGGATCTCACTCCGGAACAACACAAGGGCAGAGCTAGAAGTTAACTGCAGGGTAGTGACCACTGGTTGGTGTCTAGCTTTCAACTGATTTGACTGGGGGCGGGAGTTAGATTTATAGGCTCGGTTCTGGACCCTGTAGACAGTAGGGATCTCGAGTCTTATGGACTTAATTGAGCTCTCAATAGATATGGGGACTAGGTAAGATGGTATTTACTGGTGTGGCACAGGGCTATAGGAAGCCTTTATATTTTCATATATCTGAGCCTTAGTAAGAGGTACTATTTTGGCTATACTGGACGTATTTAGGGGAGAGAGACTGGATCTACTTTGCGAGGAGGATGGGGACAGCTGTGATAGGAGCGTGTCTCTAGATTGTTCAATCTTCATTCTATGGTATAGCTGAAGTGCTAATTTAGTGATCAGAGCATGCAAGAAAGGTAAATGGTTTATTGTGAGTTAATAGAGGTTAGTAAAGGTGTTAGTCATTCATGGTTAGTTCATTGATAGGAAGAATTCCTGTGCTACCTGGCAATGACTCGAAAGTCAAAACAGGGGCCAGGTATACCTCCGCGGGGGTGGGGGTCTCCCTCCTCGGGTGGGCAAAAAGGGGGAGCTGGGCGCCCTCTCTCTGTGATAGTCGTCCGGCGGCTGTGGCTAGGGGCTTGCCATATCACCAGTGTTTGTAATAACCCTCTGTGTATGAGACAGATGTGGGTGTCTTTAATACCAAAACCGAAGGTGCCTTAGCTAGCTGGTTTTACTCGGCTGGTTGTTAATTGTAGGGTTTGCTGGATGTGGTGGAAACTGGGTTGCTAACCTGCCACATTTATCTGGAAGTATGGCAATAGAAGTTAGTTACTGGCGGGGCGGCTAGCCTCGCACTGACGACCATTGGGTGCAGGGTTGTGAATGTGTTGTAAGAGAATAGATGGCATGCAAGGGGCTAGTAAAGTTCTAATGTTGTTCTGGCCTACTAAGTGAAGGTAGGCTGGATAGGAGTATATATATAAAAGGTTGGAGAGCGTTGGCAACGGACAATTCAAGGATCTTCAAGAGGTATGAGAGAGAGGCTAGGTCAGACAAGAGTCGAGAAGCGCGGGTGTCTTAATGAGAGGGGGGGGGGGGGGGAGAGTTCAAGGGCTACAGGGAAATTTTGCCCCTAAGGTCCCTGGGCGTGGGGGTGGCATTAGGCTACAATTGATATGGAAGTTTGAAAAGGCAGTAGAATACGTTAGTCAAAATATGCTACAGGGGAATGCAACTATGGGGTGGTATATGAGTCTGGAAAAGATAGTTATGTGATCAGTCAGAGGGTTATGGATACTATTAGTTGGCCCTGGGAACTGCGTTTTCTATTAAATATAAATGCCAACAACAGCGGCAGTTCGTAGGGGTACTTAGTTATTGTTTCGGGGTACTTATGACAGATACTGGTAACCAGGTTATCTTATACAATCTCTGGTTGGGGTAAGAGGTGTAAGACACGAAGTAAATTGGCGTAGTGTGGGCTGTGGATACGAAGGAGGCAAGGGGAAGACTTATGACAATTGTGGAAAGTAAATGGAAAAAGGTGAACACAATGGCGGATAAAAATACTTAACCTAAGGATTGCATACATAGATTTATGGGGCGATGGGTCTTCAGAAGCTTAGTCTGGCAAGACAAGATGTTAGGGAATGTTAATATTAATACTTAGTTACTAGAGGAACAATGCAAGGGGCGACTGAGCACGGGTTACATATATCTATACTCGTCATGGAAAATGATATACGAGGTCTAGGGACAAGCGTGGGTGTTTTAACTTCTAAGATATATAACATCTACTTCTCGGATGTAAGAACATACATAGATATAATTATGGCTGTCTGATGTGTTGGCATTGGCTCAACGTCGGGACAGGGCATGGGTGTTTTTAATATGAATGTATATTCCTGTATATCATCTTTGTAGTTAGGAGTGTAGGACACGAGGGGGTTAGTGTACGTGAGGTGTGGAAAATGGTCAGTTTAGAAAAGGTAAATGGGTGCAGCCAGGAGCTGCTTAGCCCTGCGGGCTTGGGCCTGTCTGAAATGGCTGGCTCGGTCAGCTGGTCCTTTCGTTCTGTGGACCTTTCCTTTGGTGTTTCTGTGTGGTGTTCGTTCGTGGCTTCTGTGGTGGGCTTCTCGTTCTGGGGCATTTTAATAGCCCTCCCCACTATCGGGGGCCGTGTTTTAAGATTGATGGATAATGGGAAAATCGTGAAATGCGACAGTCCTTGGTATTAAACACTGTGGATCAAATAAAAAAATAAAAAACAACAAAAAATAACCTGAAAAACTGGACAATATAAAGATGATGTAATTAAATTCTTACATCGATTTTATCGTGGCCTACAGGTTTCTTATACCATGTATTTCATTCTTATGTGTCTAAATGCGCGTAAAAATTTATTACTGATCCTGAAGAAAAAAAAAAATATCCTCTATATCGCCTACTTCGCAAGAGGCGGGTGGCTTTGTTTACATCCGCCGCGAAGAAGAAGAAGCGTTGGGGAAAATTTGGTTTTTGCCCCCTACTGTTTAAATATATGACTATTTCAATAAATCTTGGGGGGGGGGAGTGAGGGGGTGGCTTGCCCCCCCCTCTACATATATTGTATCCAACGGCAAACGGTTATGGCCAAATAGTTATTTTTCGCGAATGAAGGGACGTGTTTTTAGATTGTTGTTTAATGGGTAAATATGCATTTACGCCTATTTTCACACATCAAAACACCCTTGCACAACTCTAAATTACATAAAAACAATCGAAACGATTTTTTAACAATTTAATTACATCTTTAAATTGACCCCATGGGAAAATTGGTGACAGAAAAATTTCGTTTTTCCGACATTAGCCTAACCTAGGCTAACAACCTTACCTAACCTATCCTAGTATTAGGGGTGGGGGCTACCGCCCCCACACCCCCGCTGTTTGAAATGTTTTACTTAGATTATTGGTGCATTTATCTGTGAAGTGGGTATTTTTTCCAATTTGTCGATAACGAAAATCCTCCATGCGGACTATATGGAGAATCTATTGGAGACTATTTTCCCTAATAAATGGTTTCTCATAACGTTGCACTAGTGTCGTTTAAAATAACCAATTTCCTATACTCTATCCAACTCAACTTTGCCGCCGGCCTCTACAGCAGATACGAGACCGCGCCTGTGATTGGCTGTCAATGACATCACGCCCTAGACATTAAAGGTTCCAGAATTTCCAGAGTTTGTATTATATGCACTTATCCTTGACGTTGTGGTTACAATTTAGCCAAGTTATTATACTAGAAAGTAGCATACAAACCCCTTTGTTATTTCGCATACAACACACTGAGCATAATATTCAGAAACCGCCGAAAAGATGGAAATGCAGTGTATAAATATAAAACAAACTACCTCCTGGCAACACTGCACTGGCCCGGCGGCGTCTTTTAAACTCAAATATTATCATATTTGTGTCTGTATGTGCAGATATAACCATTATCTATTCATGTTTACCTTTCGTTGCCTTAGTGCTATTGTTCATAAGGTCGCAGAGTATGGTAAGCAAAAGAATAACATAAAATATAGCCTATGACGGAACTTGAGGATATCACATTATCGTATGAATTAATTCGGCTTTTCTTTTATATTCCATATATATTAATTATATTAAATAGGTTTAGGTCATTCTAATGGTGTGATAAGTGATATCCGAACCTTAAGCGCTATAAAATACCACATGGAACACAAAATCGTAAGATATAATAATGTAAACACAGACAAGGTAAGAATTACCATCACTGTCTACTTTAAATGTGTGCGAAGTCAAGCACGGCCTGTGATTCGCTAATACGCATGGGCCCGAACCAGTCAGCCTTCCCTCTCGCTTACTTCCCCTGTTTATCAATTCTGTATCTCCTTCTTTTTACTTTACGATATATACGTTATTATTGTGTTTCATGTTATATTTAATAGCGCTTTAGAATCGGATAGCACTGTAATTTATTAAATAATCATTAACATTTATTAAACGTATCTAGTTTAATTAATAAATAAGGAATAATAAAGATAATTAATAAATTAACAGCTCTGCCTCTCCTATTGGCCAGATAGCCAATCACAGGCGCGGTCTCGTATCTGCTGCAGAGGTCGGCGGCAAAGTTGATTGATTGATGGCTGGAGTAAAGTTGGAATGTAGAAGAGTTTGGAGAGAGGAAAATAAAGTGGAGAAATGCGAAGTAAAGTAAGAGATGAAAAGTTCTCGGGGCTCAACCGAGATGCTTCATTGTTAATTATTTTGGAGTGATTTTAAGTGCAGCAATTTTTTTTAGCTTGTTCTGGGTCGCTTGAGGTGTAGGCTACGTCTGTCTGCTGTTTCATTCTTCTTGAGTTCCATAATCATGTCGCCGATGGTCTCCTAGCTCGCTGGCGGTCATTCCCAGGTCAATGTCTTCTTCTCCTTCGGCAAAGTTGAGTTGCATAGAGTATAGGTATACCCGATAGTAGCGGGAGCGATGTTTTTTCATGATATATAAAATACCGGCAATAATTACTCAAATACAATTTTTGTTATAGGCCTAGCTTCTATGGAGTTAATGATTTTTAAAGTTCAGGTACGAAATTTATATAATCCTACAATAACTTAGTAAATGGCGTATAAACTACAATCACCGCGTTAACAGTCCGTAGACTACGAGAAACACGACAC
Source organism: Lithodes maja (assembly GCA_037953745.1). Taxonomy (NCBI): domain Eukaryota; kingdom Metazoa; phylum Arthropoda; class Malacostraca; order Decapoda; family Lithodidae; genus Lithodes; species Lithodes maja. The sequence goes on from JBAKBP010021738.1 coordinate 19,036, forward strand.
AAGAGCCAGGCAAGCCGGATGTTGTGTTGTAAGCTGATATTCTATTGGTCAATGAACTGAGTGTGTCAACGGTGACGTCACACCAATGTTTGGCATTTTATTGGTTGTTGCGAAACTGCGTGTGACGAGTTAAGTCACTTAGATTTTCGTCTGAAATCGCAGTTTCGGCCATAATGGAATTGAGGAAGGGTTGCCCTCTGATCAGTGAAGTTCTTTTGATGTTTGAGGGCACTAGAAGATCTTTTACACGGTATTATTAACAGAACTTCAACCGTCGATAGTCAGAGGTTAGTCTGAATTTAACTGTCTTCGTGGTGCAATGCATAAGGTGTTGATTTTCGGTGTGAGCATCCTGGATTCGAATCCACGGACTACCACATGTGTTTGTAAATTTCATTAATCGATTTTAGGAGTATAGTTGGTTGTTGGAAGGAACATAATAATTATATTTGCTGACCATGAAGCCTCCAAGGTTAGGCCTAGTCTGAATTATATTTGCTGATCATGAAACTTCAGAGGTTAGTCTGATGTCTATGTGCTAACAGCGGGGGTGTGGGGGTGGCAGCCCCCACTAAGGACACTAGGTTAAGTTAGGTTAGGTTGTTTGGTTAGGTTAATGACAATTTGGTGTTACTAGGAACCTGTATTAGCTACGTGCTAACAGCGGGGGTGTGGGAGCTGCAGCCCCCACTAAGGACACTAGGTTAAGTTAGGTTAGGTTAATGACAATTTAGTGTTACTAGGAACATGCTCTAGTAGGTAAAGGTCAGTCTTGTATCCTACGCACTGGGTACTAGGAACCCACACTAGGCTAGCTGGTAGGTAGGCCTATAGGTTAGTCTTGTATCCCATGTAGCCTACTAGGTACACGTATTAAGTTATCACTGCCTTGACAGCATGATCATGTTAGCGGGACCGATGTTTTTCACACTCCCCTTCAATATTATAATTGGTTTCCTGTGTTTAGTGATGTTTACTTTCACCACCTTCAACAGTAGGCTATTAAACTCTAACAGTTGGGAACGATATGAAGTGTGAACATATGGGAAAGGGCGTTGGTTACAACGGGAGGCTATAAATCCGGCTGCAGCATTTATTATTCATTATGGGAACAATTTCTTAAATTTAGACACGGGACCAGGAGCGATAATTTATTGGTGGGTTCGTGAAGTCATCCATGGCGAGAAGTCACTTCCAGCCTGCCAATCACAAACTGGTTTGGCCAGCCACTCCCAGCTAAGCTTCCAGTACGTTTTGATCGGATCAGCTGTTCTACCTCAACCCCGCTCTTTCCCTGATATACTTCATGCCCTCTCCAGCTATCGGAGTAAATATTTTTAATATTGTTGTGGCAAGTGAAGGTAATCATTATTAGGGACACAATGAAAACTGGAAACCAATTATAATATTGAAGGCGAGTGAGAAAAAATCGCTCCTGCTACTATGGAATTTGCCCCCTTATCTTCTGAGCTGACTACCATTTCCAATTGGGGCAGAGAAAACCTTGTTGCTTATAATGCTTCCAAAACCTCATTTAGGTACTTATAACCGAAACTACCACTAATTATTTCTCAATATTTGAAGGTCATTATATAATAAAGGATGTTTCAAAGATCATATTAAAATTTGTTTCAACCTCCGGAGATCCATTTTATGTGCACTATATAAAGCACTGTACAACAACAAAAAATCCTATAATTCTCCCTATTGACGGCAGTGTAGTTCTTATTAAGCCCTTTACTGTTAAAATAGATGCCGATTTCAATAATTCATGGGGGGGGGGGGGGGTTGAAGGGGGCAAAGCCCCCCCTCAACCCATCCTGTATCCAAAGGCAAAACAAATTTTATATTTACTCTGAAAATGACGAATCTGAGTGTTTGAAGATCGTTGGATAATGGGAGAAATAAAGTTTTCCCGGGATTGTAACTAATTTCAACTAGGCTACTGTATAATGATGAAAACTATCTAAAACCCACAAGAAAAACCATGGAAAAATTAGTGGTAGTTTCGGTTATATTTTCCGTTATTTAATTTACAAAATAATTATACAATACTTATGTCTTTGAAAAGTTTGAAAACAATGGCCAAGCAAAGCAATGCCATGCACATTATTCTGCATTTCCTTCTTACATTCGTTTTGGTGTTAAAACCAAATTGTCCCGATTTGACTGACATGTGTCAAATGCGGACCTGGACCAAAATCTCCTAAGAGGGCAGCATGTAGCCTACATTAGAGTTTCTGACTGATTTGTATTGGTACGATTTTAGTTACTAGACACCTATTTGACAGGTACCACCAAGGATTTAATACATATATTTTTTTTTTTTCGGTTTTCACGCATCCAACACAAAGCTACACCTTTTTCTGATCCGGTAATAGTATTGAAAACGATATAATAACTTTTTAAATGAGCTTTTCGACGAGAATAAAACTGCGCGTTTGTGCCGAAAATCGGCGGCGGGAGTCCGTCGTCACTTCGGATCGTCGGTTTGTTTACTCAGGACGCTCGAGGTTACGGCCAGCTGATTTACTTGCCCCCTGCTGGCAACATATATGACGATTATTATAATTCAAGGGGGGGGGGGGGCAGAGCCCCCTTCAACCCGTATCCTGTATCCCACGGCCTATAACGCAAGTCTTTATCAAAAAATGTACCCAACAAGTGGTTATAGCTTAGCCATTTTAAGTCGACCGCTAAGGCGGGAAGTCACTCGGAGCGTAATAGTAAACAAAGCGACGACGCTACTTCCACGAACGAACACAACAGAGTTGTTTTTATATTTCGTCTCATATCATTATTAAAGTGGCCCCATTGCTTTTTTAGTGTTTCGTACACCAGAAAAGGGTGTAGCTTGGTGTTGGATGTTTGGAAACCGAAAACAAATATGTATTAAATCGTTGACGGTACCTGTCAAATAGGTGTCCAGTAGCCTAACTAAAATCGTACCTTTTTATTTTAACATGCATACATTCATCTAGCAGTTATCTGCACAATAATCGTGAGCTCATTTGTGTGTTTGTGGAAAGTGGCATCGTGAGTATGAATTTCGCGACTTATAACAAAGAGTGTTAATGTAGTGAGTTGGGTCCTACTGGCGTGTAGTTAAGTTTATTTATTTATGTCTTTATGATATCTTTATTATTTGTTGTATTTTTTTCTCCAGCTGATATAGACGAAATATGAATGTTTCAGGCCTCAGAGTAAAGCCTCGTGTCCAGATCAGTGTGGTCTCGGGTGTAGCTATTCAATTATCTTTGCTTGGTAGCCTCTTGTTGGTAAAACCGTACCAAAACTTATTGAGGTGGCTCTCGGTAATAATATTGCTTGGTGCATTGCTTGGCCATTTAATCCCTTGAATGGGCGTAATGGGAACTATGGTGCTCAACTTCATATTTATATATATATAATATTGACTAAAGCAAGGGACTTACTTTCGAGACTGGGTATAAGTTACGTTTGCCAGCCTGCTCTAAATATGGTAAGCCTACTGTCATTGATTCAAACACTCGCCCAACTTTCCGGCGCTGCAATGGGTAGGCCTATTTATCAAGGACCTCGCGGAATTTTATTATTTTCTATTAAAGTATGAATATTCCACCCTGCATAATTACCAGAATTATTTACAGTGTTGCTTCGAACCTTCTTTTGCCATAGCCTATTCACAGTGTCCACATTTGTTAAAAAAGGTCTTGATTGGAAATGTAGGTTAAAGTTCACAAATAGCCGGGATTCCGTAATCTTTATTATTCAGTAAGACTTAATCAGCCACTTGTTTTATCGTTAAAAGCTGAACTTATTAAAACATACTGTAATAATGTTACCGGTAGCCTATACAAAGTTTTAAATCTACATTATTTCATCTTGCAGGTGGCATAAGGATATGTACCCAGTATGTCGCTGGCAGAAGCAGCCGCAGCCCTGGATAAACTACTCGGGGCACAACTTGAGGTTCCCCGGGGCCCTAGTTCACCCCACCAGGGCCCTGCTGTCCCATGCCCTCCATTGTTCGCTTCACCTCCATTGCTTCCCCCGCCTCGCTCTTCAGTTTTTAAGTCCACAGGCAGTTCGCCACGCTTGTCTGAGCCTTCGTCGCTCCCTCCACCTCACTCACCCACTCCTCAGCCAATGTGTAATTCACCCCGCATATCCTCGCCTTCCTTACTCCCTACACCTCGCTCTTCTGCTCCCCTGTCCACAAACTTTTCACCAATGTCCTCACCCTCATTGCGCCCCTCTTCACCTAACTCTTCGCCTGCCCTACTGATCCCTCCTCGTTCCACAAATCCTCCACCACTCGTGCCTTCACCCTCGCCTCATTCCTCAACATCGGTCTCATTCTCCCCCTCACCGTCAGTGCCGCTTCCAGCCCATCATTCCTCGCCTCCCTTGCCCATTCCACCGTGTTCCCTCCCCTCTGTATTCCTTTCCCCGCCTCCATGTGTCCCTCCACAGTCTTCTTCCCCCTCGATACTGCTACAGTCTCACAACCCAACACCTTCAGCTATGACCAGGCTTACTTCCAGCCCCACGGTAAGCCAGTCTTCAAGCTTAGGTGTTTTTTTAATGTATACGTTTTCATACTTTGCATGTGCATACTGCCCAAGATTTACAGTACCTGAAGCTGTTGACTTTATGTAAATCTATTGTCTCTTAGGCATAAGTTTTTCTTGACTAGGCAGGCTAATGAATGAATTTCATTAATCTAGCAGTGCCAACATTATTATAATTAAACCTGTCCTTCAGTATGGTATTTCGATTAACTCGTATTTGTAGTAGTTATTTTATTATATCCCAGTTCTAGATATATTTGTAATTGTTTAACATAAATTAACCCTTTCCCTGCGGGAGACGTTCCGGAACGCTATGGCAATTTACAGCAATCTACAGGCTTTTAAAGCCTGGAAAATTGAGTGCGAGGGAGCGTGAGCGCGACAGGCCACCCGTCCTTCTCCCAGGCAGCCACCCGGTACACTGAAGGGTCTGAGTCAGAATCTCGCTAGATATACAATGCTGCCAAAGGGAAAAATAACGCGACATTAGCAAGAATTGCTTATTTTAGCGAATGTCTATGGTAGCGCTGCGGGTGAACCCCGCGAGCTACGAAGCTTGTTCTGGCATCATTTTGAAGCTATTTTCTTCTTGTTTTCGCCTGAATACATTTCATTTCATGCCTATACTTGCCTAATCAATCAGGAGTGCCTGAATGAGCCCTAATATGGCGGAAATATGCCCGCACCGTAAGTGTTAAGAGAGACCGCTCTGGATAGGGCTGTCTGCAGCCCAGCCATTAGGACATGAGACCGGAACCGCTCTCTGTGTGGAGCACTCGGTCTTTAAATTTATGTATGCATAAGACTTTTATTAATTTTGATAAATGTTTACCTAGGGTCCCGTTAAAATATCCTCAAGTAACCTATTAAAAACTGTTCAGGGGACTGGTTAGAACTTGTAGGATGTTTAATTGAAGTGCGGAAATCAGTATGTACAGTCTTAAAATGCGCTATGGGTCACCCAGGGTCCCTGCCCTCTCTTTCCCAGGTAATGTTATGTTATATTATATTATATTAGGGTTAGGTTAGGTTAATCTAATCTAATATTTGTACATTTTGGGTAGTGGGCGGGGCCGCACATGTGCAGGGGGTAAGGTATGTGGTGGCGTACAGACCCTCCCGTAAAACATAACTAATTTTAAGACTTATTTCTCAGTAAATACTGATTTCCGCACTTCAATTAAACATCCTACAAGTTCTAACCAGTCCCATGACCAGTTCTTAATAGGTTACTTGAGGATATTTTAACGGGATCATAGGTAAAATTTACCTTAATTTTAAAAGGGTAATTTATTACTAACTTCTTGTTCTTATGGTGTAGCCTACCAGCATTTGGATATGATCATAATAAAACTTCGCTTGTTTAACAAGAATAACCAAAACCAACTCGTATGTGAATTCAGCTTCTCAAATATTATAATTATAATGTAGAATTTATGATTGTATAGCCTAATTATATTCTTTTCCTTCAGAAGCCAATATCTATTGGCGCTGTAGATGACTTATTTCACCGTCCCACATCACTAATTCGGCCGCTCTGGAACACTGGAGAATTCGGAGCGTCATCCCTGCCAGTGTCCACGCCTCCTGGGTTCCCTCCACTCCCCTCCGATCCCTGGTCGGATTCAGTTATCCTCCCTCGGCCGGACAACACCTTCTGGAGCACGGGGAAGCTGCTGTCCATTAGTCAAGAGAGGCGCTCTAGGTGTGTATTATCACTTAAACTACACATTATTATCTTTAGACCTTCACAATTACCAATATTTTGATATCCACGAAAGCTTGTATCATTTTGTTAAGAGAGGTGTTCTAAGTGTTGTCAATTACTCAAGAGAGGCGTTCTACAGTATGTGTGTATTATCACTTAACGTAAAGGTGTTCTAGGTAAGTTTGCATTGTCACTTGGTGCCGAAAGAATGATCTTTATCACTTCACAATCTGTCTTGATGGCGAAATGCTTAGTGTGTTTAAACAACTGTGTGTGGTAACCCAGGTTCGAATCCCGGCGGATCACATGCGTCATCAATTTAATTTGGGGTGTTTGGTGTTGGAGTGAGGTTAATAAAAATAGATTACACTTTGGCTAGAAAGAAAGTCTAAATTTTTGTCTTAATTTCAGTAGATTACAATGTTAGTGAGTCTCATTCTTTGGATAATCTGAGGGACTGTAGGCTACTGCCAGAGTCGTGTAAGAGCTGAAAGAGTGCCGCTTTTATTAATAATTGAATATAGTATAACTGTATAAGCTTTGTAATTAGTTCAGAAAACTTACTTTTCATAGCGTTGAATAATTTTTACTTCAAATATAGCATAGGAAAAAAATAATAGTTTGATCATTTTAACCCCTTCTGTACCGGCGACTTCTTTTTAATTTTATTGTAGCTACATTTAGACGATTTTGTGCAGTTTTAGAAGGATCTGTGTTAGCAAAAAGGGTTAAGTGAGGTAGTTCGAAGGTTGTTAATTAGCTAGAGGCCCTTTTGAAACCGCAGCAAATCGTCTAAATAACGCTATGCCTCTGAGACGTGGCCGGTACAGAAGGGGTTAATGGCGATCGTTTCAGTAACATGATCCAACTCTACTTACATTATAAACACTTGAGGATATGAAACTTATTTACAGTTTATTCTGGCTAATACTACACAGTTTCTTTCAGCTTAGGAAGAGCTTGTGGGAGCTAGAGATTTAATCGTGATAGTGTTCACTTCTTTGCTTCCTGGGGATTCTTCATAGAACAAATGTGCTGTAGATGTTCACACCTATTCCCTGGCTGATCCATCCCAAATGGTCTAAATATTAGCTCGATTACTCTAGTCGTTTGTGAGTTATAGAGGTTGATGTTAAAGAGTTTTGGCCTATTTAATTGAAACGGGATATAGGTATATATTACATATGAGCCTAATGCCTCCAGACACATAGTGGGTAAGCACCGGAGACACACTACCGAGAGCTTCACCCCCCTGGACCCTGAGAAGTATAAAACTGAGCTGTGTCGATCCTACCAGGTGCATGGATTCTGTCGCTATGGGGTCAGGTCAGTTTGGTTCAATCATTCATGTATGTATTATTATACAAAAAAAAAAAAAAAAAAAAAAAAAAAAAATTTTTTTACTAGACTGAGTTTTATGGTGAAACTTTCATAGGGGCTGGCCAGAAGGATTAGGTCAGAGTTTGGAAAACCGATCACAGCGACGTAATCGTGTATACAACTTTAATAAATTAACACTACTATTATGTAGCCTAAATTACTTATATTACTTATAATAGTAATTATAAATTTGACATTACGGTAAAGTTGCTATAGTCCATTCATTATAGATAGGCCATAAATGGTGACCCTTAACCTCTGTAACTCAAAAAAGACTAGAGGAATCGAGTATAATTATACTTTCACCATTTGGGAAATGTCAGCCAGGTAATAGGTGTGGAAATTTACAGCTCTTTTGCATAAGCCCATTTTGAGTTCTAGAGGTTAGGGGGTCACGATTTCTGGCCTACCTATAATTAATGGATTATACCTGACCTAAATCGGTGTCTGCCCTACAAGATGCATGGATTCTGTTGCTATGGGGTCAGGTCAGACGATCACTATCCTACGTTAATAGCGCTACTGCAGTTACTGCCATATGATATTACTTGGCTAAGAAAGGATTTATAGCAATCCAGGGGAGAAAGACTCTTAACGCTGAAAGGTACTTCCTAAGTTTAATAATATAATCTGAAGGTAGTTAGAAAGAATACAAATTGTGAAGTATAGTTCACGAAGAACCATTGAAGTTACTATTTTTCTTGCATCCTATTTTATTATTTTTCAGTTACTAAAAGTAGTTGGATAGGTGCAGGAACAATTAGCATAATGTTGAAGATTTAAACAAAAATAAACTCAGCGAAAGTAAGTCATACGAGCGTTTTTTCCGACAATATTATGGAGCTACTCACGTCTGGTAGATTCAAAATCAGTCATCAGTTTTAAGTTTCATAATCATCTAAATTCAGTCTAGTTTCCGATAACAACATAAAAAGACTCGGAAATATTGCAATAAAAACATGCTTATAGGGAATTGCCTGAAAAAACTTGTGACATCGGCTTAAGCACGAGATGATAGTTATATCCACTCAACTACTATATATATATATATATATATACTGTATTTGAGGTGTCAACCATTTGGCTTATTGTTACCTTCATCATAAAAATATGTGGCGGCTTTTGTTATTTTAATCCAATTTATGGCCTATTTAGCTATATACATTTTCCAGTTGTTTATCTCTACATTTTCACCTGTGTTTTTCTTCATGTAGCTACACAAAGTTTTCTCATAACCTACTACAAAACATCTAGGCACGCTATCAAAAGACCTAGAAAAGGACTTTGATATTGCCCAGAGTTGTTCAGTAGTTGTATATGAGAACATTTAGTGCAGAAGGGTGGCTGTTTCCTGTCATAATTTAGATAAATGAGGTTTTGGGAGTGTAGGTAGGAGTTTAAGAGAAATTAGTTCTAGTATTATTTTTTTTTCCACCAGGTTTAACCCGTGGAGCCCCGGCTAGTTTTGTAATGTTTGCGCACCAGAACCCGGCCGGTATTCAAAAAATGGTTTTATTCCAGAAACAATAGCGAATGGGTTAGGAATGAAGGAAAAACCACGAAAAACTGCTCAAAAAGCTTAACAAATGGTCCTACAGAGCCCCCGAAAACGGATTTTATAAGAGTAAAAAATTGAAGGCAATTATCCCAAAAAACCAGGTTATTGCGCGCTCGCGCGCACGCACGTGGACTTTGAGAGTTTTCAACCATCGGCACGGTTGCGTGGGATACGTACACAGTTCCCATACAAATCTGAGCCCTCTTGCGTGGCTACACCTGAGGTTACGGTCGGCGCAATTAGGGGAAATTAGGGTGACTCGCCAGGCGCGTCTCTGGGGCTGTGCGTTACATACATCGCCGACGCGCCAGGCGCGTCGCTGGGGCTGTACGGGTTAAGTGTTGATTTATATTGGTCCTGAAGGCGGTGTCTAGGGATTATAGTGTACAATTGATCTGTTGAAGCTGTTATATGCAGAGGACTTCATAATTAATGCATGTATTGTGAAAGATGCCGAGGCTAAATTCAATAGCTAAAATAAATATTTATTAACACTTACGCTGCGGGCTTATTTGCGCTATTTAGGGCATATTCAGGCACTCCTGAATGATTAATCAAGCATCTGCATTAAATGAACTGTATTCTGCCGAAAACTAGCCGAAAATAGCTTCAAATTGAGACCAGAACGAGCTTCGTAGGTGGCGGGGGTTCACCCCGCAGCGTTGCCATAGACATTCGGAAAACTCTTTAATTATTAGCGCTCGCTCGGCAACACTGTTGTGAGACAGTCTCCCTCAGTGAGCGGCTGGCTGGTCGGTAGGGAGGTCCCTCACGCTCCCGCCACTGACACTCGATTTCTATGGCTTTTACAGGCTTTTAAAGCTTGGAAATTGCTGTAATTTGCCTATGTGTTCCAGAAAGTCACCCACAGGGAATGGGATAAATATGGGATTAAGAGTACGTTAAATACATATAGGAAAAAAACTAATACATATATACATACATCAAATTTTAAGACTAAGTGCTGCACACATACTTGCAGTTTCAGTCTCTTGTCCTAATGGCGGCGTTCCAGGCAACCCTGTTAAGGGCTGCTTCACTTGTCAAGTTCTTGGATTTGAGATCGGCACGTATAGTCCGATCCCAGGTCTTCCTCGGTCCACCCCTTGGTGCAGCTCCCTCCACAATCACAGACTTGCATTTTTTCACACAATTTTGTTCATCCATTCTCTCCACAGTCCATACCATCCCAGTCTACTTGTACGCATCCCCTCGCTAATACTCTTTATACCTAAACGTCTCCTCGGCTCAACATTTGTTATTCTATCCTGTAGTCTGGCCCCACACATCCATCTCGCCATTCTCATCTCATTACGTTCCATTCTGTTGACATCCTCTACTTTAACGGCCCATGTTTCTGAGGCATACGTCTTTGCACTTCTAACGCATGAGGCATACACCTTTCCCTTCAGGGGGAGAGTCCTTCTTTTCATGGTCAGGATTGGCTGCCACATCTAATTCTGGCAACAGTGGCACCCTCGGCCCCACCACCGGCAGAGATGGTATCTCCTAGGTAACAAAACTTGTTCACCAGCTCCAATGACTCATTTCCAAAATTCACAGCCGCAGGATCATCACTTAACACAAGCTCGCCTTTGCACACTACACACTCAAATTTCTCTATTTTTAACCCTCTCACGTTCTTGACGCAATTTTGAGCCTATTAGGGATACTTTAAAGCCTTTGTTACCATCAGGGGTATTTCGAAACCTTTAGTTTGGTTGCTTCAACCTCTGCAGTTATCTTTGAGTTAGCTGTGGGCAGAAAACTAATTTTGGAGAGGTAATTATAGGAGTGAGAGAACTCTATTATTGCTAATCTGGCAAACTCTGCATCATAAAAACTTGAAAGGGTTAAACCCTTGCTCGCCATGCCCTCTCTCCATTCTCTGAATTTGGCCTCGGCATCTTGCATACTGTCAGCTATTAGGACTAAATCGTCTGCATAAAACAATTCCAACGGGAGTCCGCCTCTAAAAACTCTAGACAGTTCCTCCAGGACCATAATAAAGAGGGGGCTTAACACTGAACCCTGATGGACTCTAACACGGACTGCAAACTTATCACTTGGTACACCCTTCACCCTCACCGCGCTTCGCGAATCCTCATACATCTTCATTATCACACGCACCAGCCACTCTTCCACAACAAGTTTCCTCATAGCCCACTGCACAACATCGCTAGGCACCCTGTCAAAGGCCTTCTTCAGGTCTACAAACCCAAAGTAAAGATCCCTGCCTTTTAGTAAGTATCTTTTCTGTATCTGCCTGACTATGAAGATAGCATCGGTTGACGGTTGTACCCCATCCTGGCTTAAAAACCAAACTGCATAACCTCAATAGAGATGCTTTGCCTGATCAAACCTTCAAAGACTCTCTCACAGACCTTCATGATTTCGTCAAGCATTTTCAGGCCCCTATAATTTTATCTAGCGCATCCCCTTTTCCTTTGTATATATTTACTATTACACTTTTGAGCCAATCCTCTGGGATTTTCTCATCTTTAATAATAGTGTTTATCAACTCGGTGACTAAGTTGACACCAGTCTCCCCTGAGGCTTTCATCATCTCAGCGACAATGTCAGAGCACCCTGGAGCTTTACAGTCCTTCATTTTATTGATTGGGCCCCCTCCTTTGATAGCACCAGCTGTAGTGAGTGACGCAATCAATAAAATGAAGGACGGTAAAGCTCCAGGTTGCTCTGACATTGTCGCTGAGATGATGAAAGCCTCAGGGGAGACTGGTGTCAACTTAGTCACCGAGTTGATAAACACTATTATTAAAGATGAGAAAATCCCAGAGGATTGGCTCAAAAGTGTAATAGTAAATATATACAAAGGAAAAGGGGATGCGCTAGATAGAGGAAATTATAGGGGCCTGAAAATGCTTGACCAAATCATGAAGGTCTGTGAGAGAGTCCTTGAGGGTTTGATCAGGCAAAGCATCTCTATTGATGATATGCAGTTTGGTTTTATGCCAGGACGGGGTACAACCGATGCTATCTTCATAGTCAGGCAGATACAGGAAAGATACTTACTATAAGGCAGAGATCTTTACTTTGTGTTTGTAGATCTGGAGAAGGCCTTTGATAGGGTGCCTAGAGATGTTGTGCAGTGGACTATGAGGAATCTTGGTGTGGAAGAGTGGCTGGTGCGTGTGATAATGAAGATTTATGAGGATTCGCGAAGTGCGGTGAGGGTGAAGGGTGTCCTGAGTGATAAGTTCGCAGTCCGTGTTGGAGTCCATCAGGGTTCATTGTTAAGCCCCCTCTTTATTATGGTCTTGGAGGCACTGTCTAGAGTTTTTAGAGGCGGACTCCCGTTGGAACTGTTTTATGCAGACGATTTAGTCCTAATAGCTGACAGTATGCAAGATGCTGAGGCCAAATACAGAGAGTGGAGAGAGGGCATGGCAAGCAAGGGTTTAAGAGTCAATATTAACAAAACCAAGGTTATGCATTGTAGATTGACACGAGGCACTGTGGAAAAGAGCGGTGTATACCCATGTGCAGTGTGTGGAAAGGGAGTGGGCGTTAACTCTATTCAATGTAGCATGTGTCGATGTTGGGTACACCATGGGAGTAAGCGCTGTAGTAGAATAAAGGGACCCCTGCCGAAGGATAAGTCAGAAATAGAGAAATTTGAGTGCGTAGTGTGCAAAGGCGAGCTTGTGTTAAGTGATGATCCTGTGGCTGTGAATTTTGGAAATGAGTCTTTGGAGCTGGTGAACAAGTTTTGTTACCTAGGAGATACCATCTCTGCCGGTGGTGGGGCCGAGGCTGCCACTGTTGCTAGAATTAGGTGTGGCTGGGGGAAGTTCAGAGAACGGCTGCCAATCCTGACCATGAAAAGAATGCCTCTCCCCCTGAAGGTAAAGGTGTATGCCTCCTGATAGAAGTGCAATGACGTATGCCTCAGAAACATGGGCCGTTAAAGTAGAGGATGTCAACAGAATAGAGCGTAATGAGATGAGAATGGTGAGATGGATGTGTGGGGCCAGGCTACAAGATAGAATAACAAATGTTGAGCTGAGGAGACTTTTAGGTATAAAGAGTATTAGCGAGGTGATGCGTACAAGTAGACTGGGATGGTATGGACATGTGGAGAGAATGGATGAACAATATTGGGTGAAAAAATGCAGGTCTGTGATTGTGGAGGGAGCTGCACCAAGGGGTGGACCGAGGAAGACCTGGGATCGGACTATACGTGCCGATCTCAAATCCAAGAACTTGACAAGTGAAGCAGCCCTTAACAGGGTTGCCTGGAACTCCGCATTAGGACAAGAGACTGAAACTGCACGTATGTGTGGAACACTCAGTCTTTAAATTTTATGTATGTATGTATGTATGTATTGCGTCGCTCACTACAGCTGGTGCTATCAAAGGAGGGGGTCCAGATATTGGTTTTCGATACTAAGCTGTTCCTCATCCCATTCAAACTCTACATTTAGCAATCGTTCATAGTGTGCCTTCCATGCTTCTCGGATTTCATTTTCTGCATACACAATTTTCCCATTATCGTTTCTAACACACTGTTCACCCATAATATCCCTACTGTCATTTTTAACTCGCCTAGCTAGGTTGAAGATCCCATTGGGATTGTTAGTGTTACACACTTGTTCGAGGACCATGCTTTTTTTAGCATTGTAAATCACTCTTTTGGCAGTTCGTTTAGCTGCCTGGTATTCCTCCTTGCTGCCTCCCTTCTTCCATGCTTTGAAGCATCTCCTTTTCAATTTCACAGCATGTTCTACCTCATCGTTCCACCACCAGGAGGTCTTATTCCTGGGGTGACCCTTTGTTTTCCCACAGACTTGGTCAGTGGCAGCGATAAGGCTATGCTTAAGAAAGTTCCATTGACTATTTACATCGTTAGGCCTAGCTTCCTTATTTCTATTCATGTCCTCCAGTTCACTATAAAACCTATCCCTAACTTCCTTGTTCGTCAGCAGCCACACTTTCCTTTTGGGTATGTATACCTTCTTGCACTTAGGATCTCTGTATCTCGCATCAGAGTGTCTGATGCGAGAGCTTAAAGATGGATGTGTGGATGTGTGTATGTGTGTGGGGTAGGTGAGACGCACCTGTTGGGTTCTGGAGTGTGGGATGGTGAGAGTGAGCATGATTTGGGGGGTGGGGAAGGATGGGTTGTCTGGTCTGGATTGGATGCAGGATATAAACGTAAGAAAAAGGAAGGGGTAGCAGTAATTTTGTCAGAAAGGTTGAGGAAGTGTGAAAAACTATGGATGCGTGGACTCAAGAATTGTATGGTGTGAGTGCAAGATTGGGATAGATAGGTATACTTTTATGTGTCTATGCATCAGTCAACCAAGAAACTGGGAAAGGTGAGGAAGAAAATAGAAAATTTTGGAATAAAGTCAATAAATGTATAAGAGAAAGGCAAGAGTGTACACAAGTAATATTAGTAGGCGACATGAATGGTAGAGTTGGAAACGAGGAGATAGAAGGTATAGTGGGTAAATGGGGTGTGGAGGGTAGGAATATGAATGTTGACTTCCTTTTAGAAGTATGTGCGGAGAGAGAGATGTTTCTGGCTAACACATTTTTTGAACATCGTCACATTCATAGATATACATGGCACAGAGGTGAAGGTGAGCAGGAACAGAAATCTCTAATTGACTACGCCATGATGGACTCCGGACTAAAAGGAAGAATTTTAGATTCAAAAGCTGTAAGAGGTATGCTGACGGGATCAGACCACTATACAGTGCTGACAAAAGTGAGGATAAGGAAAGAGTGGAATATGAGAGTAAAGAGAGAAAACTGACAGTAGAGAGAATAAATGTGAGAAAATTAAATTAAGAATGTAATGCAACAAAATACAAGGACATCCTGAAAGAGACTATAAAGGACATGGATGTTATGATAGATCTGGGAAATACTGTAGACTAAGTATGGAAAGGTACAAGAGACTCCATGATTAAAGCAGCTGAGAAAGTATGTGGGAAGAAAACCTTTAAAATGTGGAAGAAGAAAGGTAACGCATGGTTTAGTAAAGAGATAGAAGAAATAGTGAAAAAGAAGAAAGAGTTCAGAAAGAGTATGCTGCAAAAGAATATACCTAGAGAAACTAGAGATGCCAGGAAAGAAGAATATAAAAATTTGAAACAGAGTGAAGAGGGCGATACAAGACGCTAAAAGGAAGACAGGAGGCATATGGGAGAAAGATTAGTGAACAGTTTCTGAATGACAGGAAAGCATACTACAGAGCTGTGAAAGAAGCCAGAGGGAAGAAGACTGAGAGTGTCTCAGGTGGTAGGATGAGGGACATGAATGGGGAAGTGGTAGAGGGTGATGGTGTGGTGAAAGTATGGAAAGATAATTTTAGTAGCTTAGCTGTAAAGAGTAGGGGGAAGGCACAGATCTCATCCATAGGAATGGAGAGAGGTAGAATAAACAGGGTAGTTGAAAGCCAGATAAGCAGAGAAGAAGTAAAAGAAGCAATCAATAGACTTAAAATGGGCAAAGCTGCTGGAGTAGATAACATCCCAGGTGAAATGCTGAGATATGGAGGAGAAGAAGCTGTTGACATAATGCATAGGTTATGTAAATTAGCATGGGAAAAGGAAAGTGTACCAGAGGACTGGAGGAAAGCAGTGATAGTACCCTTGTACAAAGGGAAGGGTAGTAAAGAAGAGTGTAAGAATTATAGGGGAATTAGCTTGCTTAGCATACCTGGAAAGGTACACGCAAGAGTAGTAACACAGAGGCTACAGAAGATAACGGATGACAAAATAGGCGAGGAACAGGGAGGTTTCAGAAAGGGCAGGGGCTGCGTTGACCAGATAGCCTCAATGCGATTGTTGGTAGAGAAGTATCTGGCCAAAAACTGAAAACTCTATGCAGCATTCATGGATTTGGAAAAAGCCTACGACAAAGTAGACTGGGAGGGCCTGTGGGATGTGTTAACAGTATATGGTGTGGGAGGAAAGTTGCTAATGGCAGTAAAATCTTTTTATAGGAATGCAATGGCAAATGTGAAGGTAGGGGATAAGTTAAGTGAAAGTTTTGAGGTCAATGTAGGTGTAAGACAGGGATGTGTCATGTCAGCTTGGTTGTTCAATATATACATGGATGGAGTGATTAGAGAATGTAGGGCTGTATCAATGGGTGTGGGAGCTAGACTGGAATCAGAGGGAAGAACATGGAAGATTTTAACATGCCTATATGCGGACGATGCAGTCCTGTTGGCGGAAAATGCTGAAGAACTTCAGAGAGTGGTCACTGACTTTGACAGGGTATGTGAAAAGAGAAAGTTAAAGGTCAATGTAGGGAAATGTAAGGTAATGGTGTTTGAGAGAAGAATGCATGAAACTATAGATTTTAAGGAAAAATATAGAATCAAGAAAGAACACAAGAAAAGTTGTAAAATAAAATTGAAAAATGAAGTACTAGAAGAGGTTGAAAGTTTCAAGTATTTGGGAGCTGTACTATGCAAATATGGTAAAATGGAGAGTGAGATAAAAGAGACAAAAATGCAAGGGAGAAAAGTGATTGGAGAACTTGATAGTATTCTCAAAGGAAGAATGGTTGGCCAGGGAGTCGAAAAGTCACTGAGAAACAGTGTGCTGCTCCCAACACTCTCGTATGGAAGCGAGACATGGACGGCAAGTGACGAGGACCTCTTCAAACTAAGAGCTGTGGAGATGAGCTTTTTCAGAATGGCAGCTGGCATGAATAGGCTAGATGGGCCAAGTAATAGGGAAGTGTAAGAGTCCTTTGGAATGGAAGAGCAGGCTTTGGGCGTTGATTGTGGTGTGGTTGAGTGGATAAAGAGAAGTACTTTGAGGTGGTATGGTCATGTTCAGAGAATGGATAAGACAGAATGCCAAGAAAGATATATGGGAGTCAGGTGAGTGGAACCGCTAGTAGTGGAAGACCACCTATGGTATGGGAAAAGAAAGTGGAAAAATATATTGAAGAAAAACTTCCACTTAGTGGAAGGGGCATTGTGGCACGGGCAAAGGAGGCATGTCTTGACAAAGTAGCTTGGAGACGTTTCTGTCATGGCCATCCTCTAGTGGGGGTTTCCCAGGGGGAAGCAAGGCGTCGGAGATGATGATGATCTCTGTATAAGCTCATGTCGCACACAAGTAGCTTATGCTGGGGGATACATTCTTCGCTCGGGATGACCTTTACATCCTGAACCAGTTTCCAGTCTTTCCTGTTAACCAAGAAGTAATCTATCTGGCTACTGGAGACCCCAGAGTTGTATGTGATCAGATGGCTCTGTCTTTTCTTTAACTTTGTGTTGCACACAAAGTGTGCAAAGTTGTGCAAAGTGTGTTGAGTGCAACGCAGGACTCTAGTATATATTCGCCTTCCAGATTCCTCCTTCCGTAACCATTTCCTCCACGTACCCTCTTGTATCCATCTGCAGATGCTCCCACATGACCATTCAGGTCCCCCCCCCCCCCGATTGTTATTTAATTCTCCGAGAGGCCTGAAATGACACTGACGGTGTCATTCCAGAAGTCCTCTTTTATCTCTTTCTGTAGACCAGCCTGTGGGGCATATGCAGATATCACATTCAGAATTCTTTCACCAACTTTCAACTTCAAAACTATCTGCCTTTCACTAACTCGTAATCTGAAGCACACTTTCCGCCAGCTCTTCAGCCACCAGAACACCCACTCCTCCTTTCGCTTTATCAGTCTCCACCCCCATCCAGTAGATCCTATATCTTTTCTTTCTTCTGACAATCCACTGTACCCCATGCCTCTTCTAGTGTGTTTCCTGGGCACAGCAGACGTCCACTCGCCTCCTCTCACACATCTCAGCCACTTCATTTGCAAGCAGATTCAAACTACCAACATTCACACTAGCAAGTCTGAGATTGTGTGGGGCATTTGTCCTTGTCCTGTGCAGTTTTGGATCATCGGACTTACGTTGTTTCTGTTTAGGTTGTTTAGTCATATTTGGGTAATTTGGCTGGCAAATGGGCATCAACCTCCCCCCCCCCCCCCCCCAGAACTCCTGTTCCAGTCTACCCTGGGATCATTCCCAGAGTAAGGCGATAAAAGAATTAGCGACTATCCATGTGCTTTTTGCGAGGTGGGCAACAATTCTATGAAATGCTGTTTATGTCGTGTTTTGGTGTAATAGTGTACTGGGATGAGTGACCCTCTGGATGAGCTGGAAAATCATGGAATTTGAATGAGTAGTATGTAAATGAGAGCTTGTATTGAAAGATTCTTCTGATAGTGTAAATTATGGCAGTGTAACTCAGGAGTATGTGAATAAGTTCAGTAGCTTGTGTGTTCCTGCCAAGGGTGGTTCCAAGCTGGCAGTTGCAAGAGTTAGATGTGGTTTGTCCCAAGGTTTCATATCGATACGGCCACAATCCTAAGCATCTAGGTTCCTTATCTAACTAAACACAACCTAGCTTAGTGTAACCCAGACTAACCTAATCTAACTTAGCCTTACCTAACCTAGCTTAGCCGAAACTAAACTAACTGATTATGTTAAAGAATGAAGCGGGTGGAAGGGTGTTTCTCTTGGTTATGTGCCAAAGTAAAATGGGTAGTTTTCATAACATTTTAATGTTTGTTTTTGTTTGTTTGGCCTTCCTTCTCCTTCCATTCCCGTAGCCTAGCCGAAGCTAAACTAACTTTGAATACGTAAACTTGACTTCCCTTCCATTCCTCAGATGCAACTACGCTCACGGCCTACACCAGCTGAAAGGAGCCAGCCACCACGGGAAGTACAAGACCAGGAACTGTCAGTCGTACCACCAGACGGGCTTCTGTCGTTATGGTGCCCGCTGCTCCTTCATACACGACCCGGAGGAAGGCATTCTCAAGTGCTCCATCGCCAACAAGGAGGTAAGAGCCTTGTATGCCACGGGCCAGACCTCGAGATTTCAGAAATAGTAATGCTCACAGAACTCTCTTGTTTGATAATTATTGTCAGATTTGTTGACTTAATGGGTGCTGAAACGTTCACACTACTAGGCTTGAACAGTCTAGGCTTTAGTTTTGCGGAGGTCAGGTCATGTCGTTAAAGCTGACAGCTGGCTGACTTTTTGTCATTATATCCGATACGAAAACTATTGTTGATCATGGTATTGTAAAGACGAAAGATATTTTTTTTTAAACGGTATCCATTACATTTTACATAATACCCCTGAAGTCCATCCCTCAGAAACCCTCCTTTCCCGTGAGGACAGAGTCCACCTGGCTAGACTGCGGTGTGGGCACCATCCAGCCCTTCTGAGTTATCAGAAGAGGCTGGATGACTCCGCCTAGGACACCTGTCCAGGTTGTAACACAACACCGTCCACCATCAAAAACATTATAGAAGACTGCATAACACACACACAACCACTTACGCCAACAACATGGAAGACTGCATAACACACAACCCCTTACGCCAACAACACAACGCAACTGGTGATGGGCTGGTCTATTAGAGTGAGAACTGAGCGATCTCTGCCATACCCATAGCTTACTCATGACTGTTCCTTTAACTTATATATTTTCTAGATCTCAAGTGACGGCGTCTTTTCCGTGGATTGACCTCCCAATCTACCAAGTTTGGAAGCCAAAGCGTCACATTTTTCCCTTGCCCCTCAACTTTCTCTTCATAATTGCTGAGGGGCACAGGGCCCTGGGTGGGGCTTTGGTTTCCTGGGCGTTTCTGCACCCTCCTCAGCTCCCCGCCATGGAGTGGCTTAGGTCACCCAGGCTTTATTGTGGTCGGCAAGGAGGGTTCTGTGGGGGCGCTCGGTTATGGCCTTGGCCTTGCTCGGGGCCTTGGGGCTGTTCGGCCAGGCAGCTTGGGGGAAAACAACAACAACAACACAACGCATACTCCTTGAGAACTTTGTGGGAAAACCCGGTCTCGGCCGTGGCCTTCCTTAGGAGCTCGGGGCTGTTCGGCCAGGCAGCCTAGGGAACTAATGCCCAGTAATTTTAGGCAGCCTAGGGAACTACTATTACTACATAATACCCAGTAATTTTGTAAAGGCCACTATTACTATTTACACAAGAATTTTCGCTTCTTTATTACATAAGGTGTGGCTGACATTGCATTGTGGACTGTTATTTCTCGCTCTCGCTCTCTCTCTCTCTCTTTTACACTGAATGAATTTTCTTGGTAACTTATACTCAGCTTTTTGGGCAGAAGCTAATATAAATATATATTTTTTTAAGCTAAAGGAGAATGATGTGTCCATATCTCCTATTTCAAAGCTTAACCAAGTTTAATAATAGTTTTAGAACATTATTTATTTTGTTTCTTATATACTGTATATATATATATATATTTGTTTTAGTATGTTTTTTTTTTTTAATTTTTACCATTTAGTTTTATTATTATTATTATTATATATATATATATATATATATATATATATATACACCGGTATATATATATATATATATATTTTTTTTTTTTTTTTAATTACCCATTGTCTATGACCTTAAGCCAAGAATTGACACTACTTTTGAATCCCTGCAGTGTGTACTCATGGGGGTTTATACCAAATCTTAATAATCTATTCCACAATATGGAGTATCTGCACGAAAACTGCCGTTGGTAATGAGAGGTATGGCAGCGAGGCTCCTCAAGTGCAGATGGTGCTTGTTCCACTCTCCTTGTAGTACGCAGAAGATTTCGCTGTTGTTGTCTCATTGGCTGTAACTGGAATATATTGTTTTTGTATCTTAAATAGTGTGCACAGTCCTGCCACATCTCTTCTGTGCTGAAGGCTATCGATGGAATTTTGAGTTAGTGTTTGGTTGTCATCAATTATGCGTCTGGCGCGGGCTTGAATTTTGTGGAGAAGGCTAAGGCGTTTCATGGCTTCACCACCCCATGAGAGTGAAGAGTATTCCATTGAAGATCTAATTTGTGCCTTGC
>JBAKBP010021739.1:0-40113 GCA_037953745.1 Lithodes maja
GTATATACATTATATTTGGGGGGGTGTACTTATAACAAGGTGGGTATATACATTATATTTGGGGGGTTTTTTTGTACTTATAACAAGGTGGGTATATACATTATATTTGGTGGGTGTACTTATAACAAGGTGGGTATATACATTATATTTGGGGGTGTACTTATAACAAGGTGGGTATATTACATTATATTTGGGGGGTGTACTTATAACAAGGTGGGTATATACATTATATTTGGGGGGTGTACTTATAACAAGGTGGGTATATACATTATATTTGGGGGGTGTACTTATAACAAGGTGGGTATATACATTATATTTGGGGGGTGTTACTTATAACAAGGTGGGTATATACATTATATTTGGGGGGTGTACTTATAACAAGGTGGGTATATACATTATATTTGGGGGGTGGTACTTATAATATTTATTATTTTCTGTTTTATGGCTATTATTTGACGGCTTTATTCATATTAGGAAGGGTGTATGAATGTAAGAGGGTGAATTGAGATAGTCTTTAGCCATATAATTCCCATATATCCTTCCTAAGTTGCATACATTTGTCTAGTTGGCTGGATTAAAAGTAAAATTCATCCTTTTGTCTCTTCCTCTCAACCCTCGCTGCTTTACCTGGACAGTGGTAATTTTTGGGGGTCTATTTATTTATATATTTATTTATTTTTTAGTTTCCTCGCTAGACCTCCATCAAACTAAGATAAACACTCCCTAGACCCTCCTTCAAGATAAATTTATAAATGTTTTCGATAGAAAAATGTCCCGGCGGAAGCCCATTTTCTCTTTATTATAGGCTCGCTATTGCTCGCCAGGAAAAAATCGACACCCAAATGGTACGAAAGGTCTTGATATTAATATAGAAATGGTACGAAAGGTTTTAAAATCAACAAACTAATGAGGCGAACGTCATAAAATCTGAAAACTAATGGAGCTAAGCCAAGGCCTTGGCTAAGCATGAGGAAGAAGGGGGACCAGTTAAACGACCCACTCCCCTTAAAATTATCAACATTTTCCATTTGTTTTGGGAAGCTAGTTTTCTGCATAGGTAAGTCGTGGGCTTGTATGACCAGTGCTTTTGTCCCGGCTTTTCAGGGAGATAAATATTATCTTTTTGTTGCATATACATTCGTCATTATCCGGTGTAATGTAAACTGGATGGGAAATGTGATGTTTGGTGGTAGAGACAACCTATTATAATTCACTGCCACATTTGTAACTGTGCTTGCTTGTGTGTGGGTGGGTTTGTGTGTATGAGAGATAGATAGAGCTCTGGATAGATAAATAGATAGACAGACAGATATATATACAGTATATACAAGTATAAATTATACAGTATATATATATATATATATTATATATATATATATATATATATATCTGACATACGGAGCCCTGTATGTTAATTTAAGAGTTAGAATTAGAGTTGAAGGAGTCGCACTACCCAAACGGTGAAGCAGACTAGCGAGTGGGGAAACTACCTCGCCCGCATACCTGCAAACAAGCCTTCACACCTGCGTGCGTCATAGGGGACCCTGCAAACTACCTCGATGACCGATGCTATGACGTATGATCGACGCCAGGAGCTGTGAGTGGACCAGGCACCTGTTATGCGACTCGAGGAGCTATGATTGGAGCAGGCACCACCCCCCGCCTCCTGATTCGTTCCTACACCATCATTGTTTGGTATATAAGACCCGAGTTGTGGGCATTCAAATCAGTCTCATTTGAAGTTGGGGAAGGTGAACTTGCAGCTGGAGGAAGACGGGGTGAAGTATTATAATGGGATTGTGACTGTCAGTCAGATTATATATGTGTGTGTTAAGTGTGTTCGGTGTAAACACTTACGTTATGTTGGTTAGTGAGATATGTGATTGGGAATTAACGTGAACGCTATTATTATGTACTTAACTATTTTAGTTGCCTAACTTGTGGACTAAAGCAACTCTTTAAGTAATTGGGTTATGATGAAAGTAATACTATTGTTTTATATTAATACTTAAGAGTTCTTTCATTTTCTTTGAATTAAGCTTACATTGCTTAACGGTGCTTAGTACGGTGATGCTATTGTCTCATATTAGTAATATCGCCTTAGACTAACATGGCTGTGTTAATATTACTTATAGTGATTTCCTAAGCTGAAGAAAATTCTTTTAGCTTCAAAATATTATATTTTGCTTTTCATATTATTTGAGTGAGACCTGAATCGAATCTATGAAGCGATCCTGTAACTTTATTTACTCATAATCAAACTTCAATGTTACGTGGTTAAGAAATACATTTAACTAATTATTAAATATATATCTAACTTTTTATGTGACTTTGATATTAATCCTGATGATAATAATAATATAATACTGTTAACGTAAGACAAGAACCAAGAATAATGACATTAAATATAAATAAAAGGACATATAAGAAAACTATCTATTTCATTTCAAAAAGGATAAGAGACAGAAATATTCTTACTTTAATATTTATCTTTCAAGACTTTTTATAAAATTAATAGTCCTTCTTTAGCTATAACTTATTCGGTTCATAACCATAGCCTACTAAGCTTCGGTTAAATAATAATTCTTTATAAATACTACATGACTTTAATTAGTTTCAGTATTTTTCATAATTAAAGAGTATCAGTCAATAAAGGATACTAAGTCCTAAGATCCAAAAGGAAAGGAAGCAACAACAGGAAATAATTTTATTAGATATTACTTTTGTTTTGCCTTCAGCTGACTGATACCTTAATATATATCTCTGTGCTATCTAGATTCATCAAGTTAACCACTTGAGGATCAAGATACGTAACAATATATATATATATAGAGAGAGAGAGATAGAGAGAGAGAGTGAGAGAGATAGTGAGTGAGTGAGAGATAGAGCTGTGTGTGTGTAGATGTTGGTGTGTGTTGAATAGAATATTTGCACATAATATGAGATTTTGAAAGCACAATATCTCGGCAGTGTAGCAAATAAAACTAATATATTGACTGACGAAGTCAATGGAACTTTTACATCAGCAAAGAAGAACTGTTGTTACCGTACTATTAAATGGGGATGGTTCATGTTTTGGTCGATTTTAGTTCATGTTTGTGTGTTTATTTTTTATTTTTATTTTTTTTCCTACACCTCCCTCAAGCTTTAAAAAACAGCCAAAGACTCCCCTTCATGAATAAATTTGTACATTTTTCGGTAGAAAAATGTCCCGGCCGAAAGGCCGATTCTTCCTAAATTATAGGCTCTCTATCGCTTGCCAGGAAAAATTCTACACGTAATTAACACGAAAAGTCTAAATATAGACACGGAAAAGGGGCAAAAGGTCTTTAAATCGACAAACTAATGGAACGAACGTCTTCAAATCTGAAAACTAATGGGGCTATTCATGAGAAAGAAAGTGGTCCAGACAAAAAAATCCCTCAAGTTGAAATCTCCCCTCAAGTGCAGCCTGGTAACAGATAGGGGTACACTCTACAACTTTTCTGTGAAATTAACAGTAGAACACGGTACATTGACATTGAATAACGTTATGCATTATTTCGTTTCTATTTCTTATCGGTATATTACTTTTAGTTTACGTCATTAAGACCATTAGTACTTAGTAATGTCGACGGCGTGCTATGTTAAGGGGATTTTTTTTAGTTTGTTCCCTAGACCTCCATCAACTTAAAATTATATCTCGTAGACCCTTTTACAGGCTCGCTCTCGCTCGCCAGGAGAAAATCGACTGCTAAATGGCACGAAAGTTCTTAAAATTTACAGAAATGGGGCGAAACATCTTAAGATCACCAAACTAATGGGGCGAACGTCTGAAAGTATAAAAAAAAACAATGGGGCTAAACATGATGGAGAAAGGTGGCCAGAAAAAAATCCCTCAAGTGCAAATCTCCCTTTAAAGGTGAATTACGGAGGCAGTATATAAAAGATGAGTTACTCACATAAACCAAACTATATATGAATATAGTTATCCACAAATATACAAGACACTGATAGTTAGACATAATTCATATGAAAAAATGTATAATAATAACAATACTCGAAAGCAAATAGGCAACTATTTTCCGCTACGATCAAGACTCCTAGGAAAGGGGCTAAAAGCGTATGATGCACTACCTTTAGAGTCCTGTGTAGTTTATGATGAGCTAAAGAAGGCTGTGCTACGGGCCTATGAGTTACAACCTGAGACTTACCGCTTGAAGTTTCGGGGTGTTACTAAGGGCAAGGATAGTATCTTCCTAGAACACGCCCGGGACTTGTCTGATGCACTACGACATTGGCTGCGTTCTGAGAGGGCAGCTACTTTTGAGGAGTTGAGTGAGCTGGTTCTCTTGGAGCAGTTCTTTAAGTGCACAGGCGGGGACTTAACATTAAATATAAAGGAAAAAATCCTAGAACTCTCCAGGAGGCAGCAGAAATGGCTGACCTCCGACTGTCATTAATTCGAGGGTGCGGAGCAGCAGCTAGGAGTGAGTCGGGTGCAAAGGATCGTACCCCTCCCCCTCCCAAGAATTTTGATACACATAAATACACAAAACCATGTATCACTGACAATAAAACTGAACATAAACCAAATACCGTCCCGTATAAGAAGTCTAATGGTACCTCCCACTCCCAAGGGAAACCAAAGAGTAAAGAGTGCTTTGCAAGTCACAAGGAGGGTCACTTTGCAAATGCTTGTCCGAACAAGCCACCAAACAAGGTTGTGTCATTGGTCCGCAGCATAGGGGTGTCGCCTATATCTTCTGAGTTTGCCAAGGGTAGTTCGTCAGTGGTTGGGACACAGCCTGTGTTCAAGAGTCCGGAAGGCTCGAACCCTGTCCGCGATGTCTTTGGGGGTCATAGAGGGCATGGTTTTGTGAGGTGGGCTGGCGAAAGGCGAGGAGTTAAGCTATTGCGTGATACGGGGGCTTCTCAGACCTTGTTAAAGAACTTTACTGGTAGGCCGATTAACGCTGCTCGGGTGGTTGTAGTTCAGGGGATCAATGCTACGAAGTCCTACCCGCTGGTGCAGATGGAGCTGGAGGTGGGTGGTGTGGCGAAGGAGCTGGATGTCGGAATTGTAGAGAACTTGCCTGTTGGGGGCGTCGACCTCCTCCTCGGCAACGACTTTGCGGTGCCTGCTTCTAAGGTTTCACCCTTGGTCGTTGCCGAGAAGGCGGCCGACGTTAGTAGGGAGGAACAGGAGTGGGTTGAGAAGTGTAGCGTACAAACAATGGCGTGTGTTGTGACGCGTTCTCAGACATCCGGAGCCTTGCAGCCACCACCTCAGTCTATCAAACCGCGGAGGAAAGGTCACAAGAAAACGGGAAGTGTTGGTCAATTGGAGAGTTTTGAGCCGGCAGTGTTTCTTGGTGACTCATTATTGGCACCTATGTTAGAGTCTGGAGAGGCCCCGGGGCCTGTCACCGCTAGTGCAGGTGCAGGGCAGGAAGAGACTCTGCGACAGCATCGTTATGCGCAGCGTGAGGAAAGGATGGCTCAGCGGGACATTGGAGGTGGAAATAAATGATTTAAGATGAACTTGGATAATCTCGCACCTGCTGATATATGTTCCTTGCAGCTGGAAGATCCTGAAGTCAGGGCGTGTGGTAATGGTGCTATCGAACTGGAGAGCGATGGGGATGCGCAGCCTGGTGATTTTTTCTTGTCCGAGGGGATCTTGTATCGGAGACATCAGGATCCCAAG
The DNA here is from genome assembly GCA_037953745.1 of Lithodes maja. Classification (NCBI taxonomy): domain Eukaryota; kingdom Metazoa; phylum Arthropoda; class Malacostraca; order Decapoda; family Lithodidae; genus Lithodes; species Lithodes maja. The sequence continues at coordinate 5,690 of JBAKBP010021739.1, forward strand.
AAAAAGTGGGATGGCGGGTCAGGATTAGTGAACCAGTTAGTAGTACCGAGGGTGTGCCGTGAGAGCTTATTGAGATTAGCTCATGATGTGCCTTTGGCAGGGCACCTGGGGGCACGTAAGACGGAGGCAGCTCTGAGCAAGCTTTTCTGGTGGCCTGGGTTAAAGGCGAGTGTCGTGTCATGGGTGTCACAGTGTCACACTTGTCAAGTTGTTGGGAAACCCAATCAGGTCATCCCGAGAGCCTCGTTACAACCCATCCCTGTCATTGGGCCGCCCTTCAGCAAAGTAGTTATCGATATGGTTGGCCCATTGCCCCCCACTAGTGCCGGCAATAAATTTTTACTAACTGTAATGGATGTAGCAACACGGTATCCAGATGCTTACCCCATGCGCAACGGGATGGCTAAGACTGTTGTCAAAAACCTACTTGTCTATTTCTCTCGTTATGGCTACCCTCAGGAGATCCAGTCTGATCAGGGATCCAATTTTACTTCTGCTCTGTTTAAGCAGACCATGCAGCAACATGGGATAGTGTCTGTGGTGTCATCTGCCTACCATCCCGAGAGTCAGGGAGTTTTGGAAAAGTGGCACTCGACTCTTAAGAGTATGTTGCGGTGTTATTGCATGGAAAATGGGAAGGACTGGGATCTAGGTCTCCCATACGTTTAATTTGCTGCGAGAGAAGTACCTGGGGAGAGCTTGGGATTTAGCCCGAACGAGTTGGTTTTTGGACACAGGGTCAGGGGGCCCCCCCACATAGTCAAGGAGATTTGGGAGGGAGTCACAAAGCCATGCTCACTTCTAAAGTATGTAGTTAAAAGCCGTGAGAGAATGCTGAAGAGCTTGGAGGTAGCAGGTCGGAACCTTAAGAGTTCACAAGCTCAGATGAAGGACAGATACGACCAGAAGGTGAAGCTGAGGGAGTTTGAAGTAGATCAGGAGGTACTGATACTACTGCCTCTGGTGGGACACCCCTTGTCTGCCAAGTATTCTGGTCCGTATCGGGTTGTAAGGAAGGTTTCTGATCTCAACTATTTAGTAGCTACTCCTGATCGTAAGAAAAAGAACCAACTTTGCCATGTAAATCTGATGAAAGAGTATGTGAGGCGCCCCTCCGAGCCTCTCACTGTCCCGGTGTTGATCTGCAGCGATCGTGGTGGAGAAGGAGGAAGGGACAGTCAAGCTGCGGGGGAGGATAATTGGGATTGTCATGTTTCCGCGGATCAGTGGGCGGGGAATTCTAGACAAGTGGCTCTCGAGTTGATATTGCACCTGCCTGAGCAACAGCGTGTAGCTGTGCAGCACTTGTTTGATTCAAACCCAGCTGTTTTCGCGGAGCATCCTGGCCTCACTACTCAAGCGGTGCACGATGTCGATCTTGGGGACCACCCGCCCTTTAATTCAGTGCCATACCGTGTTCCCCCTATTAAATTACCAGCACTTAGGGAAGAGCTGGATTATATGCTGAAACGTGGGCTGATTTCTGAGGGTGCAGTAAGGTGGACTTCCCCCGTCACACTGCAGCCCAAACCAGATGGCAAGGTGCGGTTTTGTATAGATTTCCGCAGGTTGAATGGTTTAACCCCCACAAATGCCTACCCTCTCCCTCGCGTGGACGACAGTGTGGATAAGATAGGAAAAGCCAAGTTCCTCACTAAGTTAGACCTTGTTAAGGGTTATTGGCAAGTGCCCTTGTCTGAGCGAGCGCGAGAGGTGTGTGGGTTTTTGGTGGACGGTGCCACATATCGTTGCCATGTTATGCCATACGGGCTGAAAAATGCCCCTGCAACTTTTCAGAAATTAATGAACGACATTGTAGCCGACATTCCCAACTGTACGGTGTACCTAGATGACGTCATAATATACAACGAGGATTTTAACAGTCACTGAGCTCACATCGGACAGCTTTTTAATAAACTGAATGAAGCAGGTTTGGTGGTAAACCTGGGTAAGTGCGATTTTGTCAAAGCCACAGTTTTGTACCTGGGGTTCGAGGTGGGGATGGGTCTGGTGTGCCCTCCACAGACAAAGATCAAAGCCATCGATCAGTTTCCCCAGCCTACGACTAAGAAACAAATCATGCGGTTTCCAGGTATGATAGGCTATTATCGTCGCTTCATCAAAGGCTATTCGACTGTACTTGCACCTTTAACTGTCTTATTGTCTAAGGACAAGAAGTTCCGGTGGTCTCCTGAGTGTGCAGAGGCGTTTTCCTTGGTGAAACTCCTGTTATGTACCCACCCCATACTCAGGGCCCCGGACTTCAGCAGACCTTTTCAGCTGGCGACTGATGCCAGTGGCGTAGGGGCTGGGGCTGTCTTGTTACAGACAGATGATGAAGGTATCGAACATCCAGTGAGTTTTTACAGTAAACAATGCAATAGTGCACAAAGGAATTACTCTGTAATTGAAAAAGAACTCCTGGCGATAGTGCTGGCGCTCAGGCACTTCGATGTATATGTTCCTGCTTTCGGACCAGTCGTAGTGGTTTATACCGATCATCACCCTCTGAAATTCTTGAATCAGTTTCATAACCGGAATATGAGGCTGACCAGGTGGTCACTCATGCCTTCAGGAGTATAATCTGGACATACGCCATATTGCCGGTTCTGATAACGTGATAGCGGATTTTCTATCAAGGGTGGATGATGTTGGTTAGACTACCACAGGATTGAGGGTTGAGTGTGGAGGAAAATAGGCTGTCACTGTAGTTCAGCCGAAAAAAACTAATTAAAAAAGCAAAAACCTTATAAAAACTCTTTATTTTTATAACGTGTAGAATTTTGTATAAGATGTTGTAGCAGTATCTAAGTTGAATGTTTTCGCTTATTGTTGCTAAGTTAGTTGAACTTGCTCGGTGGAGCGCAACAGTCTTTATTTTTTTTATATATAGTGCCTTGTGTCGCAACAGTGTGTGGTACTATGAGAAGCTTTCTGTTAGATATGAAGAACTTAGTCAAGGGTCTTATATCTTGGGGGAGGTGTGACGCTCCTGCATAGTAGCCACGTGCGGGCATGCGCGCGCGTCGGCTGCCCAGCCATTTAGAAGCCGCCAGCCGGTTTTTCCTTAGTATATATCCTACGACAATGTAACTAATGTCTGGGATATTCTTATGTTGTTTCACAGCTTGAAGCTGCCCTTATTCTTAACCAACGCATCTTAGTATATTTAATTCTCGATAGTTGATTGTTTCATTATAATATATAAGATGTAAGTCTAGTGAGAGTGGGAGGAGACGAGCGGGAGAGAGAGACCGGCTGGGGGACGTTGCTTCGCGCGGAGAGTGCAGCTTGGGACGAGCCTGATGTTGCCATATGCATTTGATCGCAACGTTAGGCTTAGTTTCGACTCACGCACGGGGTAGACGATTTTGACCCGGCAATTGTGTTGAGTGTTGCCAAGCCTGGGATGTATTCGGCATGCCTAGGGCGGGGTCCAGACAGATTCAAGACTCAGAGCTCACCTCACTGTCGTACCCTTCGGACCCCCTTGATATCTATCCCTCTCAACCCCACTTAGAAACTTTCTCTCTTACTTTGTATACCTTCTTTCCACTACTTCACCAGTCTATTTAATTATCCCATCCCCTTGATAGACCTTATATCTATTATTGTATTAACGACGAGCTCTCAGATAACTAGATAGGATTTAGGGCCTTATGCAGAGATTTAATTGTTAATGAGACCTAGGAAGCTTTTGTGTTGTCTCATATTTGGTGGTTTCATGCTTGCTAGTGTGTTCTTGTGTCAGGTTAGCAGGGGCTAGACCGGAGGGGAGGCTTTTTGCGATCCTTTAAGTAAAGTCTCCTGGTGCGAGTCCTGTGGACCCGTACGACTTTACTAGGATACCCGTGAGAGTCTGGGGGCATTTTCTTGTCTGTGTCCCTGTGTGTCTAGCGTTGTGTTGTGTGAGGGCCCTTGCCTAGTCCACTCAGCACTGCGCTAGCACGTCTTGCTTTTGTTTTAGGGTCGCCAGGAGAGAGTCAGATACTTGGGATCTGAGTCTCTCAAGAGAGTAATTTGGTGCACAGACTTGGGAACGTCCCTAGGCTAGAGTAGGTGGCTCAGCCCGGGTATCCGAAGCCTATATCCTTCCGGCTAGACCTCTGTCACCTGGCAGATTAATAGCTAGGGGTTTATCATCTCTGTATGCTTGTTATTGTGCCACAGTTTACCGTTTTTGTGAGCATTGTGAGTCAGGATGTGGCTTAGAGACTCTGTTCGAGCAGGCTTGCCTGACTAAGAGTGAGAAGCACACCTGTATGTGGTTATGTTGCGAGTTGCTGCCTTTATTTAATTATACCTATGCCATTATACACTGTAGGTCCTATCACTAGTATTTATTCCTGCTTATGAGTTAAGAGTTCTCTAAATCCGTAACTTACTTTCTTTGCTAAGCATCAGATCCTACAGTAGCCGCATGCAGTTTAGAAACCTGCATCTTGTCTACCTGTACGATGTTTTGAGGACTGTTTGCTTTCACCTTCTTTCCCGCAGGGGTGATTAGTTGTATTAATTAACGTAACGTTAAATGTACTTTCTTCTAGTTTGTTATTAAATTGTTTCTGCAATTTAATTCCGTTATCTATCTTTTCCTTGAAGCTTTAAGTCAACTTAATGGTGTGATCTTTTATATAGCCTGCTTGACTATCAGCAGTCTATAGTGCGTGCACCCTGTAACCGAGTCATAGGATACCTCGTTGTCCAGGCAGGACTCTTGACGGTTTAGGGTGGTTTGTTGCCTGGGTTTATAGATAAGGGTTGGATCTAGCGTTTTCCGATGTTGCTTGTTGCCGCATACCTAGTCCAATAGAAAGAGCCCAGTGTTTATATATCCCAGGACGTAACAATTATTATTATTATTATTATTATTATATGAGATGCCGAAGTCTCCAACCAGGGTGCAGAAACACCATCAAGATGAATCCACACAAAACACCCGGAGGCACTGGAGAGAGACTACGGCAACTTCGGAAAAAATAAAAACATATACTGTATACTGTACATATGCACATATTAAACACAGATAACATATTATGCAGTGAAGGATATCAAGTATATATATAATACAATAAAATAGAATAAAATAAGTTTAAAAAATAGAATTAACGCTGCAAAAAAGCATTAACTCTAGACTTAAAAATGGAGATATTAGCTGAATTGACTAGCTCATTTGGCAACTTATTCCACAAGTCAACCATGGCCGGCACAAAACACCGTGAAAACTGTGTAGTAGAAAAATTAACACGGCTCATGGCAAGATCATTAAGATTGCTTGTGAATCTAGTTGCACGAGCCCGGACATAGGGCCCAGGCAGAACCCCATGTAAGGGATGCTGAGGGTTGTTAAAAACTTTAAATAAAAGACTAAGGGCACCAACTTTACGTCGATGACACAGATCAAGAGACAAATGAGGTAGAATAAAACTGATGGAATTTAGCGACCTGTCAAGCAACTTGAGATGGTAGTCAGCTGCTGACAACCAGACAGGTGAGCAGTACTCGAAATGTGGCAAAATAAAAGCATAACAAGACTTGATAACTGTGGCGTCACAAGCAAATGTTTTATAAACCTTGCGAAGCAGACCAATTTTTGGGGAAATGGAAGAGGAGAAAGAACGAATATGCTTTTCAAAAGTAAGTTTGGGATCAAGAGTAACTCCTAACAAACGCAGAGTATCCACATTCTCAACTTGCTCGCCAGAAACTTGTAGTTAAGGATGGGGACGATCCAAGGTACAAGATCTGCTGATGACCATGGAGTGTGTTTTACTAGCATTAAGTTTCATGCCCCAAAGTTCACGCCATGATGTAATTTTGGCTAAATCCCTATTCAGAGCAGTAGCAATTACGTGTCGATCTATTGGTGATGGAATTGACGCATATAAAGTTGTATCATCAGCATAGGAGATTAGTTTATTTTCAAGCTCGGGACACAGGTCAGCAGTAAAAATAATAACAAGCAAAGGCCCAAGGACACTGCCTTGTGGAACACCAGAAACAACAGTAACAGAAGGGGAATGACACCCATCAATGACCACAGACTGAGATATGTCACATAGGCCTATTTGGAGTTTGTAAATAGGCCTAGGCCCTATATATGTTGGGCCTATTATTAATTTATTTTAAAGAACAGTTCTAATACCCAAAGCAAAGCCTGCAAAGGAATACTTAAAGATGTAGTTGGTATAAACTAGCACCAGGTTATGATGCTCAGACCAAATTCATGTAGGCTATATCACTCCAAATAGACAATTCCTGAAAGCCACCTAACTTTATGATGATATCTGACTACTAACAGTTACATGACTTGACTTTGCACCTCCTCACCGAACACTAGCCTTGTGAGGGCCCTGGCCCAGAGAGCTAGTATAAAATAAACACATCAACAACAACAATCCAGGATGCTTCTCAAAAATACGTCTGGTCTGACTTCAAGTAAAACGAAATTAATACAAATATTCTCACTGTATTGCTTTGAGTGAGCTTTGGCAAAATTCACTGGTGCCCTAGACAAATTATTATGCCATACAGTCACACAGTTCGCCATTATTAATGAATAAATGTCACGGAGGGTATCATCCCACCTTTACTTATATGGGTTTGTTTACTGTCTTCAAATTCTCCCGGTGTCAGCTTATGTCACGAGCCTGCATAGCCAATCAACACACACCTTCTCTCCCAGCTGTTTTCTGTCAGCAAGCTTCAACTACGCGCCAGCAAAACAATTATTGTATATTTGTATTATTAGAAGGTTTATTTATAGCACTGTAAGTACGTTCAGTAATGCAACATATCTTGACCATTACTACATTGTAAAATACTAATTGCAGCACTGATTTACTTCCGTAATTCACCTTTAAGACCATAAATTAGTACTTAGCAATGTCGACGGCACGCTATGTTAATGACCCTTGAAAGTACGGTATCAAGTTGACAATTATTATGCTGATTATCTTCGGACCGAAAACCAATAAAACTAATTATTTCTAACAGTGTAGATAAATAAGATTGTTCACTATACGATTAGAACACGAGATTATGAAACTGCAAAACACTACTAGCTGTCTTCACTGAGAGACTTTACCGGCGACGTCTTTTGTATTTTATGCTAGCTATATTTAGACGATTGTGAGTAGCTTAGGAAGGATTTGTGGTTGTAAAAAGGGTTAAGTGAGATAGTTAGAAGCCTGTTTAATGCTTGAGGTCCCTTTTAAACTCAATACAATCGTCTAATAGTAGGCAGAATCAAGTTAAAAGGACGGCGCCGGTACAGAAGGGGTTAATATTTGTGGCCACAAGACTGGCAAAGTTATTGCCTATATATTGTTGTTATACTGTACCATTGACCACAAATCATATCTAACTCAATTGTACTGGCTATTTGCGCTGGTATTGTTGTATTGTAAAAGTAAAATACACTTCAGAATTCGCAATACTTTACTGAATTAAAGTTTCATGAAATAAGTAAATTACGGTCTTCTGCTGGTAACCACTTTAGTATGAGTTATATATTTGTATGTTTTCCCTGCCTAAAACTATTGTATTCAGATTCAAAAGGAACTTGAGAACCAGAGGGATAAATACTACCTCAGTCTACCCTTAACCCTTTCAGTACCATGACGGTTTTTTACCTTTGATTCTGGCATAAATTAGATGATTGTGTGCAGCTTACGAAGGATCTATGTTACTAAGGAGGGTTATTGATATCGTATTTACCCATTTGAGTCATATAGGTAGGTTATAAGCTAAGGAAAATCGTCATAATGGTAACCAGAATATGATGCAATTTACATCATGGTGGTGAAGGGGTTAAACTCTTTCAGGTTCCTCGCAAGCCTTAGTAAATCGTCTAATAATATAATACAAAACAAATATAATTATAATTTTAAGAAGAAAGGCATCATCGTTTTCAGAGGTTCAATTCTACCATTATTATTTGTAGTGAATTTTGAAGGGGGTAGTGCTCTTTTTTTTAACCCCCTTCTCCCTCATGTTTAGACTCATTAGTTTTGCGATTTTAAGACGATCGTTCCATTAGTTTGGCAATTTTAAGACCTTTCGCACAATTTCTTTGTTAAAATTGTAGTCTTTTCGTGTTATTTAGGTGTCGATTTTTTTCCGGGCGAGCGATAGCGAGCCTATAATTTAAGAGGAACCGGCCTTCGGCCGGGAAATGTTTCTATCGAAAAAAAATTACAAGTTTATCTTAGGGGGGGGGGGGGGGGGGTATTGTATAAACTTGATGAAGGTCTAGGAAGGACACTAAAAAATAAATAAATAAATGAATAAGTAGCCCCAAAAACAAGCACTAGCCCCTTAGTGCACTAGTATTAGTGCAGATATATTGCGTGTAACCTGCGTGCTAGATCCCCCCAGCTGACACTATTTTGGGGCGAAACTAAATCGCCAACACTAAAGCAAATCTTCACAGTCGCGGGAAATAGGTCGGAAGAAAAATCAGAGTTATTCTTCCACATTATTCCAGGCATTTACTGTTTCTGTAACGGTAACGTCTTTGTAGATATATTGTAGCTATACTTAGACGATGTTGTGCAGCTTAAGAAAGATCTGTATTGGTAAAAATGGGTAAGGGAGATAGTTCAAAGCCTGTTGGTTGCTGGAGGCTCTTTTTATATCGAATAAAATCATCTAATAGTACCCAAAATAAAGTTAAGATGACGGCACTGGTAATGAAAGGGTTAAGTGCCATACACGCTATATTCTTGAATTTGTCCTTCCCTTATACGATTTTGCTCAGCCAAAACTATTCATTTAGAGAGGAAGGAAAGTTGACAACCATGCTTAGCCATTCCCTCTCAATAATATATATATATATATATATATATATATATATATATATATATATATATATATATATATAGAGAGAGAGAGAGAGAGAGAGAGAGAGAGAGAGGGAGAGATAATCATAGATAGATAGCTCTATTGATAGATATATGAAATGTAATTATTAAACCAATTGTGTTTACACTTAAGCACCATCAATATATCACCCAGCGCCACCCCTTCAATACACAAATTATCTTGCTCCCTACAAAACATATATATATATTTTCCTAAACTTGTATGACGCCAGCATCCTAATTAAGCTATTAATCACCTTAATATAAAGGTAATGACTACGGAGGAAACTATGCAGTCACTTCAAAGGACTATTTTAATTGACCTGATTGATGCATCTTATAACCAAGTGCGGCAATTTCAATTTCTTAACCCCTGCCTTCAATTCGTTCATACAATTTATATTATTTTTAGGATAATATTAGGCAAAATTATTAAGACTGATTAATCCGCTACATCACGATTCTGCTACATCCCATTTTAGACAATGTTGCAGTGCAAGACCCACCACAGTCAGTAGCGGGAATCTGACAAGTTTTCTTTGCTAGTTTCGGCTCTGAGATCGACTTTGGTCTTAGTGTTCGATGTGATGGAGGCAACCGCTTAGGAGGAGTATGTCAAAGGTTCCAGAAACGACAAAGCGCATCAAAGCGACCTTCTTAGCAAGTGTTGTGGAAATCGGGCAGGTTCACTTTGTACATTTTGGCTCTACGAACAACTTTGGTTTTAGTGTTCAATGTCATTGAGGCAGCCGTTTATGAGGAGTAGTGCGTAAAAGGTTCCAGAGACGATTCACAAATACTCAATAAATTCAGCAAAGCACAGTCCTCTTCCTAGGGGAATTGGGAACTATATATATTCGGATAAAGGAAGTGTTCTGATTGTCAATATGTTTTAAAATACCTCATGCAAATTCTTTGGTCAATTATTTATTATTGTTATTATTATTATTATTATTATTATTATTATTGCATAATATTTAATACTATTGAAATACCTACATCATTATGATTATTTCCTTTTAGTTATGTATTTGTTAACATTATTTATTTTAGGAAACGCCCATGGAATTCACAGGATTATCATTACATTTACCTTATCTAATCCAAGGACCTCACAAATTTGACTAATTATCTGAATAAAGTCGGCTTCTGATAGCCAACATAATGCAGCAAGTCATCATAGTACTAAGACGGTTACTAAACCTCTTTAGTCTGAGAGGGGTCTTTTTAGGACCTACTCTGTTTCGCTCTATTACTTTTGAGTTTTTAAGACATTTCACCTCATAAGTTTGTCGATAGTAAGACACTTCACTCAATTCAGGAGCCTATTTTGTTGGGGGGGGGGGGGGGGCAAGCAATAGTGAGTCTGTACCTTAGACAAATTGGCCCTCGGTCGGGACACTATTTTATCGAAAACTTTACAAATTCAGCTTCTAGGATATCTAGGTGGGCATTTTGTAGTTTGAGGAATGTCTCGGAAGGTTTATTTTTGTTTTGTTAATCTAGAAGACCATTTAAATATTTTGCTCGAAACAGCAAAAGCGAGGAAAATCCTCAATACTAATTAAACAATATCATAATAACCCACAAGAGGTCGGATCAGGTAATGTTAATTGTGTAATGGCACCTCTGAAGTCGGCGATATCATATACATTTGTTCTTGTAGGTCATTTGACTGCAATATGCACAGTTCAAGCACAGGAGGAGGCTGTAGGCACCAGCCGAACAGGGCGGTACTCCCGGGGAGTGCTAGGTGGTTGATAAGGATAGCTGGAACTCCTGTATCACCACCTGGCTTCCCTAGCTGATCCTTTCTGTGCCTCATCAATATTGAGGGCAACCCCAGCCTGCCCTCCAAAACACCTCATCCTATCAAAAAATTATACTACAGACACCTTACATACTACACTACCTTTTTACAAATTAAAAAAAGTTACGCAACCACGACTCGCCTCGAAGTCCCCGGGGGGCATATTTACCAAGTCGAGACTAGTAGGTGCCATAGGGTAAATTAGGACCAATCACAGCTCGAGTTTACCCTAGGATGACTATTACCAAGTCACAAGACTAACTTCAACCATGCATATAACCCTGGACAGCCAACAGTGTAGCACTAAGTCATGAAAATATAACTACAAAGAAATAGGAAATTCTTATAATAATGCCCTCGGTACTTTAAATTATGCAAATAAATATATCCCATTATGTTTTACGATAGTAAGAGTTAAAGCGTATCTAGCAACCGTGTTTAGTCCCAGTATAGGGATCATTCGGCATTCAGTGTATTCGCCTTAATACTATATATCCTATTATAATAGATACCTATTACTATTTCAATATAATACAACCATAGACAATGCCATTACATATTATTTGAATCTGATATAAAGTTCTCGACTATATGTTAAGCATGAACAGTCATGACAGAACCGAAATATTATCTATTGACTTTAGTGCACAGCGAAGGTTTTTGGTTCTAATGTTATGACTCCTGACTTGGCAATGAGTTCATTTGGCTTAAATAATAATTATAATTTATTCCAAATATAAAAATATAATAGGCCTACACTTGAATAAGTCAATTCTACATATAATTTAGTCCATAACACTATTTACGATAAATATAAGCTAGGTTAAGTATGGATTAATGTTACAGTTCTGTAGTTCGAAATTCATTGTATTGATTGATTGATTGACTATATTTATTAAGAGTTACATACGCCCTGATAGGGACAGAAAGTCGGCGTATTTGTTAAAAGCACCCCAATACAGCATGATCACTCCCACAGGGATAACCCATGGGATAACCTACACAATTTTAGCTAACTTATTTCCATCAGGGTCCCTGTTGTGAGGTAAGAATGAGAAGTCTACAAGGGAGTCGAACAAACTACAGTTGAAAGTGAAACTCCACCACATTGTAGACCCCCTGTACCATCTCAATGAAAGATCTAATAATAAATATCCTAGTAATAGCCTACCAAGACAAATACCGTGCAACAATTAATTACTTAAAATATAGTAGTAGGCTATACAAAATCAGTTATTTCTACATGCAGAGAATATTATTTGGTGGCCTATTACATGTTGCAAAGAATATTTTATGGCCTATTACATGTTGCGAAGAATATTTTATGGCCTATTACATGTTGCAAAGAATATTTTATGGCCTATTACATGTTGCGAAGAACATTTTATGGCCTATTAGCCTACATGTTGCGAAGTATATTTTGTGGCCTATTAGATGTTGCGAAGAATATTTATGGCCTATTACATGTTGCGAAGAACATTTTATGGCCTATTAGCCTACATGTTGCCAAGTATATTTTGTGGCCTATTAGATGTTGCGAAGAATATTTTATGGCCTATTACATGTTGCGAAGAACATTTTATGGCCTATTACATGTTGCGAAGAATATTTTATGGCCTATTAGCCTACATGTTGCGAAGTATATTTTGTGGCCTATTAGATGTTGCGAAGTATATTTTATGGCCTATTACATGTTGCAAAGAATATTTTATGGCCTATTACATGTTGCGAAGAATATTTTATGGCCTATTAGCCTACATGTTGCGAAGTATATTTTGTGGCCTATTACATGTTGCAAAGAATATTTTATGGCCTATTACATGTTGCAAAGAATATTTTATGGCCTATTACATGTTGCGAAGAATATTTTATGGCCTATTACATGTTGCAAAGAATATTTGATGGCCTATTACATGTTGCAAAGCATATTTTATGGCCTATTACATGTTGCAAAGAATATTTTATGGCCTATTACATGTTGCAAAGAATATTTTATGGCCTATTACATGTTGCGAAGAACATTTTATGGCATATTAGCCTACATGTTGCGAAGTATATTTTGTGGCCTATTAGATGTTGCGAAGTATATTTGTGGCCTATTACATGTTGCGAAGTATATTTTGTGGCCTATTACATGTTGCGAAGTATATTTTGTGGCCTATTACATGTTGCGAAGTATATTTATGGCCTATTACATGTTGCGAAGTATATTTTGTGGCCTATTAGATGTTGCGAAGTATATTTATGGCCTATTACATGTTGCGAAGTATATTTTGTGGCCTATTACATGTTGCGAAGTATATTTATGGCCTATTACATGTTGCGAAGTATATTGTGTGGCCTATTACATGTTGCGAAGTATATTTTGTGACCAATTACATGTTGCAAAGTATATTTTGTGGCCTATTACATGCTGCGAAGAATATTTGGTTATACTGATGTTTTGGACCGACAGTTAGCCCATCGATCTGTTTAGGCCTAATAGGTCCGGTAGAGCATATACATCATTACTATATATGGCATTAAGAGCGGAAATGTATTACAAGGGAGAAGAAGAAAAAATGCTAAAATACATGTATAAACCTAGGCTACTGTAAAACAATAAGTTTTTCAGCCAGTACCCAACTAGTGGGGGTGTGGGGTCGGCAGCCCCCACCCATATACTAGGTTAGGTTAGATTAGGTTGTTAAGTTAGGCTAATGGCACAAAAAAAAAAAAAAAAAAAAGTAACCCAACCAGCGGGGGTGTGGGGGCGGCAGCCCCCACCCATATACTAGGTTAGGTTAGGTAAGGTTGTTAGGTTAGGCTAATAGCCTAGAACATTAAAAAAAAAAAAAAAAATCTAATAGGGGAGTGTTTTTTTATTGTTGGATAATGGGTAAATACTCATTTCCGCTCCTCTTCAGTATAAAACAACACTATATCTGAAGGAAAAAATACAAAAAACAAAATAAAACTTACTGAAATCACTTTCGGTCCAAAAAGTCAGGTTTACCGAATATTTTTTGACCTATTACATGTTCCGAATTATATTTGTTGGCCTAACACATGCCGTGAAGAATATTTGGTGGCTTAACACATGCCGTTACCAGTATTTGGGAGTTAGGCCACCTAGAGTTATTAACCCTTAATTAGCGGCGCACAACATAAGTCGAGTTAAATAAAGCTGGACTATGTGGCGGCGCTCGACATAGGTCGTGTGGCAATTTCAGCACGTAATGTTGGTGAGAGAGAGAGACAAGTGGTGGCAGGAGAGTAGCGAGCGTATGACTGCTCCCGACCACCGCGGCGAACCTACTGACACGAATCCCACCTCCTCCCTCCCTCTCTCACTCGCTATATACGGAATTGTATGGGGAAAGTGCCTAATTACATGCTTTTTGCACTCGCGTTGCACGGTTTTTGCAAGAAAACTAGCCATCATAAAAGGATCGTTATGGTGTCATTCGAAAGCTCTGTTTATGCCCTTTCAGGGATAGATACTTGTTTTACGTTCTGGGTCTTATTTAGGCATGAAAATGATCACGTAAACAGCCCTATTTTGGCTAAAAACACCCCGCTGGTGGCTACATATTATAAACCGCATAGGCCGCTCTTTAAGTGTTAACGGCATGTGTTAGGCCACCAAACGTTATTCGCAGCATGGGTTAGGCCACTATATATTCTTCACAGCATGTGCTAGGCCACCATATATTATTTATGGCATATATTAGGCCACCATATATTATTCGCGGCATGTGTTAGGCTACCAAATATTCTTTGCAGCATGTAATAGGCCATAAATATTCTTCGCGGCATATAATAGGCCAAAAAAAAATATGCGCAGCATGTAATAGGCCACAAACTATTCTATGGCCTATTACATGTTGTGAAGAATATGTATGGCCTATTACACTGCAAAGAATATTTTATGGCCTATTACATGTTGCGAAATATATGTTGTGGCCCATTACATGTTGCAAAGTATATTTTGTGGCCTATTACATGTTGCGAAGAATATTTATGGCCTATTACATGTTGCAAAGTATATTTTGTGGCCTATTAGATGTTGCGAAGAATATTTATGGCCTATTACATGTTGCGAAGTATATTTTGTGGCCTATTAGATGTTGCGAAGTATATTTTTGGCCTATTACATGTTGCGAAGTATATTTTGTGGCCTATTACATGTTGCATAGTATATTTTGTGGCCTATTACATGTTGCGAAGAATATTTTGTGGCCTATTACATGTTGCGCATAATTTTGTTGGCCTATTATATGCCGCAAAGAATATATATGGCCTATTACATGCTGCCAAGAATATTTTGTAGCCTAACACATGCCGCGAATAATATTTGGTGGCCTAATATATGCCATAAATAATATATGGTGGCCTAGCACATGCTGTGAAGAATATATAGTGGCCTAACCCATGCTGCGAATAACTTTTGATGGCCTAACACATGCCGTTAATAACCCTAGGTGGCCTAACTCCCAAATACTGTTAACGTCATGTGTTAGGCCACCAAATATTTTTCACGGTATGTGTTAGGCCAACAAATATTATTCGCAACATGTAATAGGCCAAAAAGTATTCTTTGCAGCATGTAATAGGCTACAAAATATACTTTGCAACATGTAATAGGTCACAAAATATACTTCGCAACATCTAATAGGCCACAAAATATACTTCGCAACATGTAATAGGCCACAAAATATACTTCGCAACATCTAATAGGCCATAAATATACTTCGCAACATGTAATAGGCAACAAAATATACTTCGCAACATGTAACAGGCCATAAATATACTTTGCAGCATGTAAGAGGCCACAAAATATACTTCGCAACATGTAATAAGCCATAAATATACTTCGAACATGTAAGAGGCCACAAAATATACTTCGCAACATGTAATAGGCCATATACTGTATATACTTCTCAACATGTAATAGGCCACAAAATTACTTCGCAACATGGAATAGGCCATAAAATGTTCTTCGCAACATGTAATAAGCCATAAAATATTCTTTGCAACATGTAATAGGCCACAAAATATACTTCGCAACATGTAATAGGCCACACTAGCCTATATTTTAAGTAATTAATTGTTGCACGGTATTTGTCTTGGTAGGCTATTTATTATTAGATCTTTCATTGAGATGGTACAGGAGGTCTACAATGTGGTGGAGTTTCACTTTCTACTGTAGTTTGTTCGACTCCCTTGTAGACTTCTCATTCTTACCTCACAACAGGGACCCTGATGGAAATAAGTTAGCTAAAATTGTGTAGGTTATCCCATGGCCTCCCTGTGGGAGTGATCATGCTGTATTGGGGTGCTTTTAACAAATACGCCGACTTTTCGTCCCTATCAGGGTGTATGTAACTCTTAATCAATATAGTCAATCAATCAATCAATACAATGAATTTCGAACTACAGAACTGTAACATAAATCCATACTTAACCTAGCTTATATTATAAATATAAGTAATATTAGTAAATAGTGTTATGGACTAAATTATAATTATGTAGAATTGACTTATTCAAGTGTAGGCCTATTATATTTTTATATTTGGAATAAATTATAATTATTATTTAAGCCAAATGAACTCATTGACAAGTAAGGAGTCATAACATTAGAACCAAAACCTTCGCTGTGCACTAAAGTCAATAGATAATATTTCGGTTCTGTCATGACTGTTCATGCTTAACATATAGTGGAGAACTTTATATCAGATTCAAATAATATGTAATGGCATTGTCTATGGTTGTATTATATTGAAGTAGTAATAGGTATCTATTATAATAGGACATTATAGTATTAAGGCAAATACACTGAATGCCGAATGATCGCTATACTGGGACTAAACACTGTTGCCAGATACGCTTTAACTCTTACTATCGTAAAACATAATGGGATATATTTATTTGCATAATTCAAAGTACCGAGGGCATTATTATAAGAATTTCATATTACTTTGTAGTTATATTTTCATCACTTAGTGCAACAATGTTGGCTGTCCAGGGTTATATGCATGGTTGAAGTTAGTCTTGTGACTTGGTAATAGTTATCCTAGGGTAAACTCGAGCTGTGATTGGTCCTAATTTACCCTATGGCACCTACTAGTCTCGACTTGGTAAATATGCCCCCCCCCCCCCGGGGGGGGGGGGGGGGGGCAGAAATGTCCCCATTGAACTGACCCTTGGCAGTTGCTCGCCAAAATGCTCTGGACCACTACCTTCTACTCTTACTAATAACTTCTGCAACATTCGTGGCCTTTCCTCTAACTTCCACTCTGTGGAACACCACCTCTCCTCTGCCAACCCTGCTCTTCTATTTCTCACCGAAACTCAGGTGTCTGGGACTACTGATAGCAAACCCTTCTCTGTATCATCCTACTATCTCTATCCTCAGTTTCAAGCCAAAAGTGGATGTTGCGTAAATCTTTGCAACAATCTTGCTTTCTCTCATGTTCCCAACTTTGATTCTTCTGAATTCTCAACTCTCTGGCTAAAGTTTTCTTGTCACTCTCAAACTAAATACTTCTGAGCTGTTTATCTCTCCCCTAATTCTACTGACTATCCAAAATCCTTTTACTATCTAACTTCTAAAGTTGAACACATTCTATCTATCTCTCTTTTCACAGAAATATCCATCTTAGGAGATTTCAACGTTCACCACCACCAATGGCTCTCCTCTCTTTCCACTAACCAACCTGGTGAGCAAGCATACATCTTTTCTATCCTAAATGACCTAGAGCAGTTAATCCAGCAACCCACCTGTAACCAGGACTGCTTCAGAGATCGGCCAACATTCTTGATTTATTTCTAACTTCTAACCCTTCTGATTATGCTGTATATCGTTTCTCTCCTTTGGGCTCCTCCGACCATAAATTTACCTCTGTCACCTGTCCTATCTCTCTGGTACAGCCACCTGATCCTTCCAGCCGCTGCGCTTGTGGCACTTTGGCGATGCCGACTTGGGGGCTCTTCGGCATTACTTCTTTGATTTCCCATGGAATTACTTCTGTTCCGTGGCCCGGGGGCCCTCGGAGTGTGCTGAACTCATTACCGAGGTAATCTTCTCGGGCATAGAAGCATACATTCCATTTTCTTTCTCTCAGTCTAATGCAAATAAATCTAGGTTTACTCACGCTTGTTCTACTGCTGTCCGCAATAAGGAAGAAGCATTCAAATGGTACCGTCGCTTTCAAATTTAAGAATCTCATACTTCTTATGTTTCTGCCCGGAATCCAGCCAAATCTGTTCTTCGACTCGCAAAACATTCTTTCATCAAAAATGAATGCACTGAACTGTTCAACTCTAGCTCTTCCCAAGCTTTCTGGCATCTAGCCAAAATCCACTTCAGCAATTTTTCTTCCTCGTCTTTCACTCCTCTTTTCCACTCAGACGGCATTACCGTCACTTCTTCCTCTGACAAAGCTGAACTCTTCGCTAACACTGTCGCTAATAACACCACTCTGAAGATTCCGGTGCTATCCCTCTGTCTCCACCCCCCCTCTCTTCTACTTATGCCTAACATCATAATCTCTTCTAAGGATGTACTTTTCACCCTCTCTGGGCTTCATACTAAGAATGTTGCGTGGATGAGTACAACAGGTGTTCCTCCTGTTGTACCAGTACTCAAAACCTGTGCATCCGTGCTGACCCCCTGCCTAGGCAAACTCATCCGTCTCTGTTTCTCCTCTAACGTCTTCCCTTCTTGCTGGAAGTTTGCTCTCCTTCAACCTGTCCCAAAGAAGGGTGACAGCTCGCAATCCTCCAATTGCTCTCATTTCTTGTATCTCTAAAGTTTTTAAAACTATTCTTACCTCAATATTTCTTAACCCATCCAATCCCAGCGACTGCTACCAGCCGTTAGTAGATAAGTCACTCCCCAGTCCCAGCGATGGCTGGGAGCCGTCAGTAATGTACTTTCCTTGTAACTGCCTGTATCAGGCTGTGCCTGGTACCACGGCCATTTGAGCACTGCTCTCGATATGTCACCACTTCTCAGCATATATCCAACCCTCTGAAGGCTGAGAGAGCCAGTCTTCTTTCATCTCTTGAGGTGAAATGTTGTTCTATCTTGCCAATTTGGCCACATTGCTTGGGACTAGGGGGGACTTTTATTACTGTATCCTACGGTACAGTAGGGGTTAAGAATTTACCTACCCATAACCTACTCTCAGACTGCCAGAATCGTTTCCTTAACCCGTAGAAGGCGAGCCCCTTATATTGGACACCTTGACCCCTGGTGAGCATATGACCATTTGGGCGACTATTCCAAATCGCGACGAAAACTACATCAGCGTGTAGGAAATGTTCGCGCGCACACGGCCATATATATATTTATAAAAAAAAAATGTGTGGGGGGGGGGGGGGGGGGGGGCCCGTAGTTGAAAAATGTGGCGCGACCGGCATCGCGCGGCGAGAAAAACATCGAGCGGCGAGATTTACCCGCGCGTTTATTCTGGCGTACAGGGGGGTAGAACCAAGGGGAGGGGAGGGTGGGTTGGCCGTAATATCGCTTATATAACATATTGTGAGCACTTTCATGACATATAATGTACATGTATGTATATAGGCGATCCATTTGCATATCATATAGCAAGAAATAAGGCGCACATACACAATATATGTGATATATAGGCGAAATTATACATGTGAAATGGGATGGAAAGGGAGATAATGGAGGAGGGAGGAAAGGGGCTATAATTTTTATTGATTGGCGAAATTTACCGGTGCATATTATATTCTTGTGTAGGGTACAGGGGGTAGGAGGAAAGGGAGGGGAGGTGGAGGGTGGGGTGGGGTGAGCGAAATATCGCTTATATATCGTACTGTGGGCATGTTCAAGATATATAATCTACATGTACGTATATAGGCGACCCATCTACATGTCATATAGCAAGACAAAAGACGCACATACACAATATATACGATCTATAGGCTGAAATTATACGTGAGACACTAGGAGGTGGTGAGGGAAAGTAGGGGGGGAAGAAAGAGGTATAGAGGAGGGATGATATGACAGTCGCTTGAGGGTAGAGAAGCCACGGGATTTTCACTCTTATAGCCGGGCCAGATGCACGTGTGTGTGTGTTGTGGGTGTGACACAGGGGGAGGAGGAAGAGGGAGGGAGGTGGGTTGATAGAAGATATTGCTTTATAGTGTGCGTATTGATCACTGTCATGCTTTCATATAGCATGCAGACACTGCAGTAGTCCAATGTGAAGAGTGCACACCCATAATTTGGCCGTAGACAGTATAAAAAGAACGAAATCAGTGTAGGTGTGAAGGAGGGGGGAGTCTACACTACAAAAACAGGGGGGTATGCCTGAAATAAACAGTGTACCCAAAATAGACTGGTGTGGTTTTAAACAAGATAAACGGCGGGGGAATTTGGACACAAGCACCGACCTATTGTAGGATTACAAGTATTTATAATATAACTATATTTTAGAGTGGTATTATATGTCACTTTGCGTAAATATGACAGATAATTTCATTGATCTACGAGTATATGCACGTAATACAATGTGACGGTAATTTTGTTATTTCAATAAATATATTTTTATAGGGACATAATGTTATTTCCCATGTAGTGAACAAAACAGTCATCGATATACAATAGTATATCGATGTATTATTTTTTTTTTTGTCGCGGGTGACAGGTCGAATCTACAGACCAAGTTTTCCCTGTCAAATTGTATGAGTCGCGGTGGCCCGATCGGTAAGGTCACGGAAAGGCAATCGGGAGAGACGCCAGGGCAATGGGTTCGAGTCCAGGAGGGGGTTATGAGGAAACTTTTGTGATGTTTAGAAAAATTTTGGCAATTTTTGTTATTTACAAACTCATGTAATTGTATTCAAGCAATATGAAATATTCATAAAATAATTCATATTGCAAGAATACAATTACATGAGTTTGTATTTTTTTTTTTTTTTACTTTTTTTAATATTATAATAAGGAATACATACATAGGAACATTGTTTGCAAATTATTATTATTTATTATTACATTACATACAAACATATATCGGCACAGTACAATTGTATACATGTAGGCCTACTGTCACAGGAGATTTATCTTGAGGTAGTGAATGAAAACATTACAAATTACAAAATTACAAGTGAACATAAAACAAATAAGATTACCAAATATATATATATATATACAATGCAATAGGTAAAGAGATCATGAGTGAGAGTGACTTAGGGAATAGATCATGAGTGAGAGTGACTTAGGAAAGATATCATGAGTGAGAGTGACTTAGGAAAGAAATAATGATTGAGAGTGACTAAAGAGAGCATGAATGAGAGTGACTTAGGAAAGAGATAATGATTGTGAGTGACTAAAGAAAGCATGAGTGAGAGTGACTTAGGAAAGAGATAATGAGTGAGAGTGACTTAGGAAAGAGATAATGAGTGAGAGTGACTTAGGAAAGAGAGCATGAGTGAGAGTGACTTAGGAAGATCATGAGTGAGAGTGACATAAACACGCGGTCAGGTAGGTCAGGTGAGGTGAGGTAGGGCACGAGTCAAGGGCAGGGCGGCGACACTCAGAAAAGCTTCAGGGTGTGGAAGTCCCTGAAGCTGTCGCCGAGGCAAAGGGGGACCTTGCACTCCTGGCACTTGGTGGTGACTCTGGGCTTTGTCCTGGGCCTCCTGGTGGTATTGGAGCAGACGTAGCACACCAGCTGCTTTCTCCGAGTGCCAACAAACTCGGTGTGGGCTTGGAAATGCTGTGACAGAGCTACCTGTTTACGGTCGGGGGCATGGGCACCACGCCAACCCACTTTAGTTATAGTGGGCTCGCCGAACTTCTCCAGGAGTTGGTACGATACATTGTACACAAACTCCCGGAACTTCAGCTTCTTGTTCAGGGCCATGCAGGCGCATATTCTTGGTGTAATCCACTACCATATCAGGTTTTTCAATGATTTTCTTGGTCCTGTAGTGGATTTTACCTGAGTCGACCTGGGCGCCTGTGTGGACATTTGACAGCAGGTGAACATCACGTCTGTCCTTCCACTTCACAGCCAACACTTTGCCAGACTTTTCCATCATCTTATTCTTGCCTTGCCCCCTTTGTTGCCTTCTTCGTGCTCTTCTCTCCCAGTGTTTCTGAGCCAGGTCGTCCTCCGAAGGTGTGTCACTGGATGATGGATCTTGAAGTGGAATTACTCGACCGACGAACTTCGGCATGAACTTTCTGACAGTCCCACATGACCCCGTTTGGTTGTCATGTAGAAACTGGCAGAGAGCAGGAGAAGTATACCAATTGTCGGTGTACAATGTGTGCCCCTTGCCCATGTAAGGTTCCATAATTTTCTTCACGATGGCCCCAGACAAGCCCAAGGGGTCATTGGCAGCGACTCTTGGCACGTCTATATCAGTTCCTGTATAGACGATCATGTCAAGCACTATGCCGGTCTCACAGTCACGCAAGACGAACAATTTGATCCCAAACCTGTGCCTCTTCAAGGGGATATACTGCTTGAAAACAAGACGACCTTTGAAGAGCACGAGCGACTCATCGATCACCAAGTTGTGGAAAGGGGTGAAGTATTTTTTGTACCTCGCCATCAACACGGTGAAAACATCACAAATTTTCCATATTCTGTCATCTCTGTTAGGATTGTCATTGTCTGAGAAGTGAATGAATCTCAGCAGCAATGAAACTCTGTCACGGGTCATGTACTTGTTGAAAACTGGGGTGGCGATGAGTGGGTCGTGTTTACAGTAATGTTACAGCACATGCTTCTTGCAAAGCGGCGTGAGCAACAACAGGGCAAAGAACGTCATGAATTCGTGGGCAGTAGTATCCACCCAGGCTCATATTCTCGCCCTTGGAGATATCACGTGCATTATATCACGTGCATTCTGTCCCACACCCACCTGTAGTAGGTGTTGGTTCGGGCAACAATGAACGCCATTATCTCCAAGTCAAAGAATGCCAAGAAGAAATCCATCTCACTTGCATTATCATCACAGGACCAATCTGCTGTTGAACCCGATTGATTTTCATCAAACTGGTGCAAGTTAAGTCTGAAATCGGCCCCATCTGACCATGCAAACGCATGAATATTTGCATCCCGCACCGGAAAATTGTCGTCATCATCATCATCGTCAGCGCCACCTTCGGATAGGTCACTATCATGGTCCCGAAAAAGGATATCGTCGTCGCCCTCCTCAGACGACGAACGCCCTTCCTCGTTCCCACCGTCGGCCTCTGACTCACTATCACTGTCCACGCCGCCCCAACCCCTCTCTTCGTCGCCCAAATCCCCATCACTACTATCCCCTTCGTCACCGAATAGCAGGGCGGCATATTTGGAGGGCGTCAGGGGATTCCTCCTCCGTATTCTAGCCGGCGTCTTCTGGGCAGGGGCGGAACAGCCGGCAGAGGTGGAAGGGCCGGCAGAGGTGGAAGGGCCAGCAGTGGCAGGTGAGGCAGAATGGTGTAAGGCAGGCACTTGTCCACTCGCCTTGCTCTTCCCTTTTTTCCCTGTGGCGGCAGAGGCAGTGGCAGGGGCGGTGGGGGCTGCAGGGGCAGTTGCAGGGGCGGCGGCGGCTGCAGGGGCAGTGGCAGGGGCAGGGGCGGCCCGTGGTGGCGGTGGCACGATGGGGGTAGAGGCAGGCTGGGTTTTCTTCCCCTTCACCTTCCTTTTTGTCCCTGTGGCGGCAGGGGCAGGGGCAGGGGCAGTTGCAGGGGCGGCGGCGGCTGCAGAGGCAGGGGCAGGGGCTGGGGCGGCCCGTGGTGGCACGATGGGAGTAGAGGCAGGCTGGGTTTTCTTCCCCTTCCCCTTCTCTTTCCCTTTCTGTCCAGTCGCCCCTGCAGGTCCTCCGTCCCTAGGGCGGCCTCCTCCCGATGTAGAAGGCCCTCCTGTAGAGGCGGCGTGGTTGGTAGTGGTGGTACTGGTAGCAGTAGTAGGCACACTGACATCTGGAAAGGCCAGTGACCTTTGGGCACGTACCTTAGCACTTGCACGTGCCTTATGTGCCTTTTTGGGGGCACGAACATCTTCCTCGGAGCCACTACTATAGTCGTACAGGTAAGAGTCATTCGTGGCAGCCACTCTCTGTCTTCAACGGGCACTGACACCACCTGAAGTAGGGCTGGTCGTGTTAGAAGGGCGCGCGGGAGAGGGACGTCTAGGCTCCATGGTAAAAAATTGGTATCTGACTGTACGCACGCGACTGGGGTTTGTGTGAGGGTTGTATCGAGAGTTGCAATGTAGTACTACTCACTCACCAATTTGTAGCCGCCTGGGTTAAAGCCCACGGTTTTGGTGCGTGTTTGAAAACTGCCCTGTTAACCCCTTCAGCACCATGACGTAATTTTCATCTTATTCTGGTTACCATTAGACGATTTTCTTCAGCTTATAATCTACCCCTTTAGGACTGAAAGGGGTAAATACAATCTCAATATTAAACCCTCTGAATAACATAGGTCCTTCTGGAACTGCATAACATCATCTAACTTCAGCCAGAATGAACAGTAAAATAATGTCATGGGGCTGAAGGGGTTAAGAGCTTTGCCGCCGTCACCCAGTAAAACTTCTTAAGAGCTTTGCCGCCGTTCACGGGTTAACCCCTACTGTACCGTAGTATACAGAAATAAAAGTTCACCCCAGTCCCAAGTAATGTGGCCAAAATGGCAAGATAGAACAACCTTCCACGTCAAGAGATGAAGGAAGACTGGCTCCCCCAGCCTTCAGAGGGTCTTATATAAGCTGAGAAGTGTTGTCATATCGAGAGCAGTGCTCAAACGGTTGTGGTACCACACACAACCTGATACAGACATTTACAAGGAAATTACATGACTGACGGCTACTAGCCGTCGCTGGGACTGGGGAGTGACTTATCTACTGACGGCTAGTAGCCGTCGCTGGGATTGAACGGGGTAAGGGCCGCTCTACTGGTGATATTCTTTCTTATTTTACTAACTCTTGGTCATCCTCCATTCGGGACTTCGATGAGACTTTTTCTGTTGTGCTAGAGTGACGGTGACGGTAAATTTAAATAATAATCACTGTAACCACTGTATTGGGAACCACATATCGAAGGCCTTCGATATGTCTAGCGGCTAGACATATCGAAGGCCTTCGATAGAGTCTGACACAAATCCCTCATTTCCAAACTGCCCTTCTTCGGTTTCTATCCATCCATCTGTGCTTTTGCCTCTAATTTCCTTTCCGGCCCTTCCATAGCTGCAGTTGTGGATGTCCACCGTTCACTTCCTCAACCTATCAACTCCGGTGTTCCTCAGGGTTCTGTCCCATCTCCAATTCTCTTCCTATTATTCATTAACGACCTCCTTAATTGCACCTCCAGCCCCATTCACGCATTTGCTGACGAATCATCATTACACTATTCAACTAGCCTTTGCACGAAATCATTCACAGCAGGAACTCCAAAACTCACGTAAGGAAGCCATAAAACACCTATCTTCTGATCTCTCTACTATCTCTAATTGGGGCAGAGAAAACTTTGTTACTTTCAATGCTTCCAAAACTCAATTTCTCCACCTGTCTACTCGTAGCCCCCTTCCAGAAAACTACGACTTACTTTTCAACAACATACAAATTAACCCTTCATCTTCTTTTAATATTATCAGGGTCTCTTTTTCTTCTAATCTCTCTTGGAAAGATCATATTACCACTCTTGCTAAAAAAGCTTCCCAGAAGCTGGGTGTACTCAACCGCCTCCTGGGGTTCTTTACCCCTGCGCAGCTTCTTGCTCTGTACAGGGGCATGGTGCGTCCAAGTATTGAGTATTGTTCACACGTGTAGGGGGGATACTCGCCCACAGCACTTCTAGACAAAGTAGACAAGAAAGCCTTCTGTCTCATTAACTCACGTCCACTCACCAATTCTCTGCAGTCTCTCTCTCTTCGCCGCAATGTTGCATCCCTCACTATTCTACCTCTATAATAATAATCAGTGTTCCTCATAGCTCTTTCAGTATATACCACCCTCTCTTCGTAGAGCATGTAGCACCCATCTTGCAACACAACCCCACTCCTACTCTGTGCAACTCTCCAAACCAAGAGTGAAACGTTATTCTCAATCTTTCTTCTATTCAACAGCTGAGCTCTGGAACTCTCTCCCAGAATCAGTCTTTCCCTCATCCTATGACTTTAATTGCTTCAAACTCTGTGTGCCCAGGCATTTTGGCTCGAACGTCCATTGATGTTGGCCTTGTCACTTTTTCAGCTCTGGGGGAGGCACTCGTCACAGTCAGTTCTGCTTTTAGTCTCCCTCACTCACATAGAACATAAAATAAATAAAAAACACACATACACTCATACCTCCCCCCCCCCCACATTCACACACGCACGCACACACAAACATATACACACACTTTGTTCTCGCATGCAATGAACAGGAGCATATGCAATGTTAAAGCACACACACGAACTCTCTTACACAAACATGCACACAAACCTCCTTGCTTTTCCTCCAGCAATCACGCAAGCAACAGCACACGCACGCACAAACGTAAACACATTCACACGCAAACACGTACAACAACATAGACACGTACATAATGAAATGAACACACGCACACACCTACACTCAAGCAATTTTCCAGCTATTTCAACACAAAGAAAAGCTATATATATATACACTTGGCTATAGCTCTCCAACTACCTTTTAATAATAAACTTAACAAAAAACCCGAACTACGCACACGCACCCGTCTAGGCGAACTTTATGTGTGTTTTACGTATAAGCGAGCGTGTTTGTAGGATGAGAGAGGGCGTTTACTGTCAGTGGCAGGCACGATCCCTGACACATCATTAATAATAGTCAGTATATTCTTCGTTTGGTTATAGGGTATCTATATATTTATTTATACATGTTATTCTATTATACAGTATATGTCATTATTCTATGTTATATTTATTCCTATTTATTTACATTTAAATATTTTTTGTTAATTTCCTCGCTAGATCCTCATCAAACGCAATACCCCCCTTCGAGATAATTCTTGCATTTTTCGGTAGAGATCTGCACAGGCCTAAGGTAGGTTCCTCCTAAATTGCAGCCACCATATAGGATCTCCCCAATCCCCTCCTCCCACTACCACCACCACCATATAGGACTCCCCAATCCCTTCCTCCCTCACCACCACCACCACCACCATATAGGATTCCCCCAATCCCTCCCTCCCTCATCACCACCACCACCACCATATAGGACTCCTTCAATCTCTTCCTTCCCCACCACCACCACCACCATATAGGACTCCCCAATCCCTTCCTCCCCCACCACCATATAGGACTCCCCAATCCCTTCCTCCCTCACCACCACTACCACCACCATATAGGACTCCCCAATCCCTTCCTCACCCACCACCACCATATAGGACTCCCCAATCCCTTCCTCCCCCACCACCACTACCATATAAGACTCCCCAATCCCTTCCTCCCTCACCAGCACAACCATATAGGACTACCCAATCTCTTCCTCCCTCTCCACCACTATCATATAAGACTCCCCAATCTCTTCCTCCTTCCCTCACCACCGCCACCACCACCACCACCACCACCACCAGCAGATTTCCTGAAGCTGTATCCCCTGGTGCCTCTAACCGGTGAAATATGTGTGTAATACCGCCCCAGCCAAGACAAGGGACTCCCGGTACACTGGTGGCTGGCTGGGGAGAGAGAGCCGTACAGAAGGAGCCATGTCCTTGTTTTGATTGTCCTACCGCCATCTTGCATACTATACTTCCTTTCAACACTCTTCTCCAACACCCCTTCTCCCCTCTCTTTCACTCTTCTCCAACACCCCTTCTCTCCCCTCAACACTCTTCAACACCCCTACTCCCCTCTCAACACTCTTCTCCAACACCCCTTCTCTCCTCTCAACACTCTTCTCCAACACCCCTTCTCCCCTCTCAACACTCTTCTCCAACACCCCTTCTCCCCTCTCAACACTCTTCTCCAACACCCCTTCTCCCCTCTCAACACTCTCCTCTCATCACTCTTCGAAAAGTAGATACGAGATGCTGTTGTAAATGCTTATTCCTCAATACCTTCACCTTCACTGTTCAAAAACATGTGTTTAGTGAATGTATGAAAAGGGTTATTTAAGCGTTCATTACAATATACCTATATTATTATGTACTGGATAGTGAGCTATAGCTGTAAGCTCACTATTTATAAGAATAAAAAGGTAGAGCCTGATTAAAATACCCACAGCTTTTGTAATACCGTTTTTCGACTCTCAGGCTCGGGAAAGAGTCGTGCAGAGGGTAAAATTCCTTGCTCTAAAGGTCATTGCACACTGACACGAGAGCCCCTTCAAGACTGGCACGAACACCCACAACACATACAAATCCTGTGTCTTGCCGAATTTACTAGAGATCTCGGCGAAAAATGGCTGGCATCGTTAGAGTCGTATCTCTACCGTATCTCTTCCGCACGACTTGATAGGACTCTAGCGATGCCGATACAGTGGAGAAACGAATGCTACGAAGAAGATAGGAAAAGTCGTGCGAAGGGTACACGACTAGTCCACGGAAAAGATACGACCCAAAAGACTGCGCTGCAACTCAGAAGAATCGTATCGATGCCGTATCGACGCCGTGAGACGTTTAACTCGCCCGTTGCCAATTATCCGCACGGAAGATATACGGTCCGCACGGCAGGCTTACGCACCAGACGATATTGATACGTGCCATACGGCTTTGATACAGACCTTACGTCTTTGATACGGACCACACGATTGTGATACGATGAGTTCGCGATGGAGACCAGACTCAGACGATTTTTTACAGTTGCCGGGGGATTCCCGCAAACTTTTGAACAGCTCAAAATCTCGTATCGACCCCCGATACGTCGCTTGGACCGTGAGAGTCACCCACGGCTAATTTACGATATCCACGATTATGTTGCCGATTTGCCGTATCAGGCTGAAATTTCGAGTCGGGAACTCGCCTGGAGGGGCTTTTGTGTCAGTGTGCAATGACCTTAATTGACCGTGCACGATCTTGCCTCTTGAATCGAGTTACATTTTATTATTGAACATCAGCACCACCACATCACCACACTCTTGTCATTGATTTCCTACAAAGTTAAGATTCCAAAGGAAAGGTTAATCAATATTCCATGGCTTAAGCTGACAGTGGCTGTTTATTTGGTCTATTAAATCATTTATTCATATATTATTTTAGTTTTCTCCCTAGACCTCCATCAAGCTTAGAAAAACACACCCTAGACCCTCCTTCAAGATAGATTTGTAAATTTTTCGGTAGAAAAATTTACTTTTTTTATTTAAGAGGGCTTTTCAAGTTCCAATACGCATTTGATTTCTGTTTTTCGGCTATTAGTACACTATTTTATTCATGTTAGGAAGGGTATATGGAAGTCAGAGGGTTGATTGAGATTGTCTTTACCCTTATCATTCCCACAGATCCTTTTTAAACTGTATACAATCGTCTAATGATAGCCAGAAAAAACGTCAATATGCGTCACAATCTTCAAAGGGTTAAGAGGCCCTGGATCAAAGGAGCTATCAGGGAATGGAATTTGGAAGGCCTAGTGCAAACTTTAAGGGGGTAGTGCTTGGTTTTTGGTCAATGATATTATTAATTTATATATTTTTGAGTGTCCTCGCTAGATCTCCACCAAGCTTAAAATAGCACACCCAAGACCCCCTTTAAAGATGAATGTTTACATTTTTCCGTAGAAAAATGTAAATGGCACGTAAATGGCACGAAATGTCTTAACATTGACGAAGAAATGGGGCGAAAGGTCTTAAAATCGCGACCAACTAACGGCACGAAAATCTTAAAACCTGAAAACTAATACCGGTATGCTAAACATGAGGGAGAAAGGGGTCCATAAAAAAGCGAGTAGTAATTAAGGCACACATTATCTGAACTATATTTGGAGGAAAAATGATATTACACCGAGTATTACGAACAAGTCATTGAGGGCAAAGATACTGAGTTTAATAAATTTGTACTCGCTGTTTAGTTTATATCAAAAGGACGTGTCCACAAGACTTGATAACCAGGACGTTGCATTCATTCATGACAGATGCACATACTATACAGTACATGCATAAGTGCCGATTCTAGCCTATGAATTTAGTGTATGTTAAGTAACACCCGTTCTTAACATTAATCATCAATTACAAACCCCAATGCACTTGAATAAACTAATGAAAGCATATGGTCCTCCCGGGATTCGAATTCGGAACACCACACCCAGAACATAAGCATCTAAACCATTACACCACCAACACAGTTATACCATGAATATATGGCTGGACTTAATGTTCTTACAGGGTTTATAAAGTATTTGAAGGTAAATACCGGTACATTAATTTACCCATTTGTATTGGTAACATAAGATGAGAAATATACCATTGATCAGGATCATTATATGCAATAACCCATTAATATGGTCATGTGCAACCACTCTGCAACATTAGTTGACTTAGGTTTGTCGGTTGACCAAGAGACGGGTTTCCTAAGATGATTAAAATGGTCAATAAATGAAAACAATTGGGTCGCCATACTGAAACAGATTAATAGAGGTAGCTTCTCTCTCGCTCTCTCTGAGTGGTGGTGGGGAGAGAGCCTTCTGCTATCCTTACCTTCCACTTTGTAGCAAATCCTATGTTAGCATTAAGGGGACAGAGGCTGTTTGTTTGGTCCATTAATTATTTTTTTCAAATATATTTTTAGTTTCCTCCCTAGACCTCCATCAAGCTTAGAAAAACAAACCCCTAGACCCCCCTTCAAGATAGATTTGTACATTTTACGGTAGAAAAATGTCCCGGCCAAATGCCGCTTCCTCCAAAAATTACAGGCTCGCTATCGCTCGCCAGGAAAAAATCAACACCTAAATGGCACAAAGGGTCCTAATATTGACCAAAAAAATGGGGTGAAAGGTCATAAAATCCCCAATCTAATGGAACCAACGTCTTAAAATGTCAAAACTAGTGGGGCTAAACATTAGGGAGAAGGGGGTCCAGAAAAACGGTTTGTCTCCCCTTAAGTCCGGACTGCCAAGTATAGGGACCGCAAGGTGTTTGCAGTCTGTGTAGCTATGTAACTATATGTAACTCTCTCCACGACTAATAAATGTTGGTAACCCGCTCTCCTAACAAAGAAAAATATTTGAATAATCCTTCAATGCTTTCGTAAGGTATAAAATGCACCAGCAAAAAAGAACTAGCGCGCCCGTGTCCACATAATTATTCAAACTCTGGACGGCCATGTACACTCGCGATGAAAAGTCCTGTTTGCCTTAGCTCGACCTTTATTCTAGCGGCCTTTATTAGCATTAGGCTGCAGTAAGAAATTTTTGTCATGATTACTCTCCGAAAGGTCCAGATATATAGTTATTTGCTTATTTACATTTATATTCACTCATTATTTAATTTTCCTCCTCTGTAGACCTCCATCAAGCAGGGAAAATACCCAGGGATCATCTTTCGAGATAAATTGTGTTTTTTTCGGTAGCAAAATGCTCCGACCGAAGGACGGTTCCTTGTAAATTGCAGCCTCGCTATTGATCGCCAGGAAAACAAACTTGATACCTAAATGGCACGAAAAAGTCTTAAAATCGCCAAACTAATGGGACAAATTTATTAAATTGACAAAACTTACGGAGCTAACCATGAGGGAGGAAGAAGGTCAGAACTCACCCACCCTCTTTGATATTAGGACTCTTCGAAAGTCCAGGTTAATGCCAACTACTTAATTTAAATGCCTATATTAAGACTCCCCTGCATTTACTTACCTTAAGAATGTATTGCACCTTTCTAGCAGGGAGGTTCTAAGTTAAATACTTGTACGTTAATTACGGATAATGTGTCAGCACCCTAGTGTTTAATACAGTAAGGGAACTAAGTATTGAAGTGCTTTGTGTTGCATTATAAAGGAAGTTATTATGGAATGCTAAATGTATCTTTTGATTTGCATGTGGTCTAAGTATTACAAGGAACGACATATGATAACAGGGAGGAGAGAGAGAGAGAGAGAGAGAGAGAGAGAGAGAGAGAGAGAGAGAGAGAGAGAGAGAGAGAGAGAGAGAGAGAGAGAGCGAGAGCGAGAGAGATATAGAGAAGACAAAAATCATCATTGTCAAATGGTTTGCAAATAATAATTACAATGTCCATAACAATATGGCCATATAAAGGTATATTGTCTTTAATATACCCATCTGTTGATAGAGGGCAAGAAAGGTAAATCAGTATACGAAATACTCAATGATGTTAAACTACCTTTTTCAAACTATATATTTGTTACAGTGAATACCAGACAAAGCGATGGGTAGCAAGGTTAGGACGTAAAATGGGAAGTATATAGGGAAGTGTAAAGAGGAACTTTAAAGGGAAGTATAAAGAGGAACTATAAAGGGAAGTATAAAGAGGACCTATAAAGGGAAGTATAAAGAGGGACTATAAAGGGAAGTATAAAGGGAACTATAAAGGGAAGTATAAAGAGGAAGTATAAAGGGAAGTATAAAGAGGGACTAAAGGGAAGTGTAAAGAGGAACTATAAAGGAAAGTATAAAGGGAAGTATAAAGAGGGACTAAAGGGAAGTGTAAAGAGGAACTATAAAGGAAAGTATAAAGGGAAGTATAAAGAGGAACTATAAAGGGAAGTATAAAGAGGGAATATAAAGGGAAATATAAAGAGGAACTATAAAGGAAAGTATAAAGGGAAGTATAAAGAGGGAATATAAAGGGAAATATAAAGAGGAACTATAAAGGGAAGTATAAAGAGGAACTATAGAGGGAAGTATACAGAGGAAGTAAAGGTAAGTATAAGGAGGAAGTATACAGTGAAGTATAAAGAGGAACTATAAAGGGAAGTATAAAGAGGAACTATATAGGGAAGTATAAAGAGGAACTATAAAGGGAAGTATAAAGAGGAACTATATAGGGTAGCAAGAGGAAGTATAAAGGGAAGTATATAGAGGAACTATAAAGGGAAGTATAAAGAGGAACTATAAAGGGAAGTAAAAGGGGAACTATAAAGGGAAGTATAAGGAGTAACTATATAGGTAAGTATAAAGAGGAACTATAAAGGGAAGTATAAAGAGGAACTATAAAGGGAAGTAAAAGGGGAACTATAAAGGGAAGTATAAGGAGTAACTATACAGGTAAGTATAAAGAGGAACTATAAAGGGAAGTATAAGGAGTAACTATACAGGTAAGTATAAAGAGGAACTATAAAGGGAAGTATAAAGGGAAGTAAAAAGAGAAACTATAAAGGGAAGTATAAAGAGGAACTATAAAGGGAAGTATTAAGAGGAACTATAGAGGGAAGTATATAGAGGAACTATAAAGGGAAGTATAAAGAGGAACTATAGAGGGTAGTATATATATGAACTATAAAGGGTAGTATAAAGAGGAATTATAAAAATAAGTATAAAGAGGAAGTTTAAAGTATATAAGTGTAAAGAGGTAGTATAAAGAGGAACTGTAATGTAAATATATAGTAAATATATACAAAGGAAAAGGGGATGCGCTAGATAGAGGAAATTATAGGGGCCTGAAAATGCTTGACCAAATCATGAAGGTCTGTGAGAGAGTCCTTGAGTGTTTGATCAGGCAAAGCATCTCTATTGATGATATGCAGTTTGGTTTTATGCCAGGACGTGGTACAACCGATGCTATCTTCATAGTCAGGCAGATACAGGAAAGATACTTACTAAAAGGCAGGGATCTTTACTTTGTGTTTGTGGACCTGGAGAAGGCCTTTGATAGGGTACCTAGAGATGTTGTGCAGTGGGCTATGAGGAAACTTGGTGTGGAAGAGTGGCTGGTGCGTGTGATAATGAAGATGTATGAGGATTCGCGAAGTTCGGTGAGGGTGAAGGGTGTACTGAGTGATGAGTTCGCAGTCCGTGTTGGAGTCCATCAGGGTTCAGCGTTAAGCCCCCTCCTCTTTATTATGGTCTTGGAGGCGCTGTCTAGAGTTTTTAGAGGCGGACTCCTGTTGGAACTGTTTTATGCAGACGATTTAGTCCTAATAGCTGACAGTATGCAGGATGCTGAGGCCAAATTCAGAGAGTGGAGAGAGGGCATGGCGAGCAAGGGTTTAAGAGTCAATATTAACAAAACCAAGGTTATGCATTGTAGATTGAGACGAGGCAATGTGGAAAAGAGCGGTGCATACCCATGTGCAGTGTGTGAAAAGGGAGTGGGCGTTAACTCAATTCAATGTAGCATCTGTCGATGTTGGGTACACCATGGGAGTAAGCGCTGTAGTAGAATAAAGGGGCCCCTGCCGAAGGATAAGTCAGAAATAGAGAAATTTGAGTGCGTAGTGTGCAAAGGCGAGCTTGTGTTAAGTGATGATCCTATGGCTGTGAATTTTGGAAATGAGTCTTTGGAGCTGGTGAATAAGTTTTGTTACCTAGGAGATACCATCTCTGCCGGTGGTGAGGCCGAGGCTGCCACTGTTGCTAGAATTAGGTGTGGCTGGGGGAAGTTCAGAGAATTGATGCCAATCCTGACCATGAAAAGAATGCCTCTCCCCCTGAAGGGAAAGGTGTATGCCTCATGTGTTAGAAGTGCAATGACGTATGCCTTAGAAACATGGGCCGTTAAAGTAGAGGATGTCAACAGAATGGAGCGTAATGAGATGAGAATGGTGAGATGGATGTGTGGGGCCAGGCTACAGGATAGAATAAATGTTGAGCTGAGGAGACGTTTAGGTATAAAGAGTATTAGCGAGGTGGTGCGTACAAGTAGACTGGGATGGTATGGACATGTGGAGAGAAT